>CABHPR010146682.1:15784-65012 GCA_902168415.1 Peromyscus melanophrys
CTGTTCTTATAGCTTAAATTAATCTATTTCCATAAATCTATACTTTGCCACATGGCTTGTGGCTTACCGGCATCTTTACATGCTGTCTGTCATGGTGGCGGCTGGCAGTGTCTCCTCAGCCTTCCACTTCCCAGAATTCTCTCTTCTTTGTCCTGCCTATACTTCTTCCTGCCTGACCACTGGCCAATCAGTGTTTTATTCATTGACCAATAAGCAACATGTTTGACATACAGACCATCCCACAGCACATTTCCATGTCAGGTGTACAAGGATGAGAGGACTGTATATGAGCATGTGACCATAAAAGGGTCACGTGACAGGAACTGGAGTGTAGATGCCCAGGAGGACTCAGTAGATCCTTACTGCTCTGGGTTCGTCTCATCTGCAGAGGGCCTTGCGGAGGAGTCTGGGGACCTTGTTCTGGGGAACCCTTGTTTCTGCCTTCCCATGCTCCTCTGGTTCTGAGTGTGGCCTTCACTGCACGGACTCCTTCACCCTCTTCTGCCACTCCACTCCACTCACGAGGAGGAGGAAACACTGGGTGGGGCAGCCTGCAGACGGGAGCTAGTGGCTGGTGGGACAGGACCGGAGATTAAGTTCCTCAGTGTAGACAGACATTCAGTGTACTGTGAGTTTTGTCAAAGAAACAAGCACCCAGAGGCTGGCTAGTGAGCTGCAGGGCGGTGTGAGTTACCAGAAACTACAAAGATTGCTCAAGAGACTGAACCAACGAAACAGAATAATCCCAGACCCCAAGTCGCATGTTGAGCTCTGTTTTGACTATGTAACCAATGGGACTTTTGTTTTTTGTATTATAGCCCAAACTCGGGGTGCTCCCTAGTGGGGAGCCTCTATGCATGGGTACACTCCTAGCCCTCTGGCTTTGCCCCCATCATGAGGATGCTGCACCACCTTCCATAAGACCTGCTGCTCCAGCAGGCACCTAGTCTCTTTCCACACTTGGCTCATCCTTGATGGCTCCTCTTCCTCAAGTCTGCATACTTCTGTTTTCTCCATATCCCAGGTTCACATCACATCTCTGTCTTTTCGAGAACAGAATGTGACTCCTATCCCATCTTCCCACCCTTCAGAGTCCCCGGGTGACTCCAAGCAAACTGTCCCAATACCAAGGCCGTATTGTTCTTCATCCCACCCCCGCCGTGCCCTCCTGTGCCTTCCTTTCCCACATTAGCCCCAGCACCTGGCCCTCTCCTTCCTTAGCTCCTAAATGTCAGTACTTGAGAGACCACCCCTGACCAGCACACCCCACAGCTAGTCTCTCAGACAGCCCCCGCGGCTTGCTGGCCATTCCTCCACCCACCATCCTTTGTGTTGTTCACACTCTGCCTAGTTAATTACTCGGTAGACAGACTGAGTGCCGGTTGCACATGTCTGTGACCTAGTTCTTGTGCTCCATATGTTATACCAAATTTATTTTAGAACCTGGTCTGTGAGAAGCCTGATTTGCTCAGGGTTATAGTATTTGCCGGGGCCAGGCCTATGCTCAAGCATGTATGACCATCCCAGCAGAGTTGTACTATGTCACTTAGAGACACCCAGGGAATGAGGCTGGTGCAGCTGGGGCACCGTGCTGGGTGAAAGTGGCAAAGGTGACAGTCAGGGTGGCAGTATTGCAGGGAGACCCTGCGGCGGGTATGTCGGATCACTAGAGCACAGAGCCCGGGGAGTGTCCAGCTGAGCTGAGCATAATGCCTGCCGGTGTGGCTTTTCTGTTGCTGTGATGAAACATCATGACCAGAATCAGTTTATGGCAGACAGAGTTGATTTTTGGCTTACGGTTTCAGAGGGATCAGAGTCTATTGGCGGGGTAGGGGTGGGGGAAGGCATGGGCATGGTGGCAGGACCACAAAGCTTAGAGATCACATATTTAACCGTAAATATGGAACAGAAAGCAAACAGGAAATGGGATGTCATTTCCCTGTGAATTCTCCAGAAGAGCACCATCAGCTAGGACCAAGTGGTCAAATGCCTTGTACCCATGTGTGCTGTTCAGGTTTGGAACACAGGCTGCAAGTGAGACCTGTGGCAACAGGAAGGTGTCCTTCTTTGCTGGAGGTGCCAGGCTAGCAACAGGTCAGTTATAGACACCCCAGCTCTCAGGTGGCCCTGAGGGGCATGGAGATGCAATGCCCTTTATTCTTTCTGTTCCTCAGAAAGAGCTGGGGCTGTAGTCTTTCTCCCTGAGGAGCTGTAGCCTGCCCCAGGAAGATGCTCATAGCAAATGCCTTCATCACCTGGGTGACGGCAGCGAATGAAAATTGGATGGAATGAGGGCACAGGCTTCAGAGCTGCCAATATTTTAGTCGGCATATGCAGCCTCTGCTCACCCAGCACACATCTTTCTTGAGGAAATGTGGAGTATGGACATACCAAGCTCACACAGGAGGCTGTGGTTGCTGCCCCTGGCTCCCCTCAGCTTGTGAGCTCTGGCCTCGGTTTTCACATTTAGAGGAATATTTTCCTCCTTTCCAATCTCACATCCTCACATCTTCCACTTTTCCTTATCAGACTTGTGTTCTCAAGCCATTCCTGATAGACATGCAGCATTCGGCAGTGCTCCTGGAACACCCTTCTTCCTAAGAAGGGCGTCGTGGGGAAGTCACTAAAGGGAATCCCGTGTCCCTTGAGTCAATTCCTTGAGTCCTTGAGAACTTGCCTCAGCTGGTGCCTTTTGACTTGGAGACTGTAGGGAGAAGAGAAAGGGCCTCTACTGAAGAAGGATCTTGAGCCACATCAGGGCTCGGGAAAGATGCTTGGGATTGAGGCTGTGGTGTGGCCATACCTGCGGGGCTGGGCGGGCGTGGCGGTACCTTGGTGACATGACATTTGCCACTCTTCAAAGGAAAGGTCTTATGAATGGGGAAGGTGTCAGGGTTGTTGGGGAGGGAGCCATCTTGGTTGTGAATCTTTGGGGCCACTGAGGAGCAGCTGGAACTCACAAGGGAACCTGGCAGTCATCTTGTACCTCTGAGGACTGGGTTTGCTCATGGATTACTCAACTGGCACTGGAGGCTGTTGATAAGAAATTGCCATCCTGTTGCACACAGGTCTGGAAGTCATTGCTGCCCTGGGTATTAGGCACTGTGCCACAGAGCTCTGACTCCTCTGGAGGTACCTTGTCTCCCTCCTCAGCAAGGCTTTGATAGGACCAGGGACCTGACTTCCCCACCTCCAGGTCTCTGGGTAGACTTGCTCTCTTTTTTGTTCTGTTTCCTATTTCAGGGCTTTGCACATGTTCTCAGGTTAAAAAAAAAAATTCATGTCTGTTGCTAAACAGAGTGCATTTCTAAAAAACCTTTGCAGAATTTAAGGTTCCAAAAGCATTCCAGTCCCTGAGACAGTGTTTGGTTTTTCTTTTTTTCTTCCCTCACCTACAATTTCAGTTTCCTTTTTTTACCCTGGCGGCAGCTTCTTCATGAGTTGTGGCTGGAGCTTGTATCTATGGTCCTTGAAGCCAAACAAGGTGGGGGTGGGGTGCATGAAGTCACTGTGGTCCTGCAGACCTGACTTCTAGTACCTTATCTCCGGCCTTGGCTGTGCTGGGGCTTGTGTCCACCAGCCAGATGATGCAGTTTGGACTCGGGGGGGGGGGGGGGCTGGTAATAAAGAATATTATAAGCCATTAACTCAAGGTTCTGAGGCCCCAGGAAGGCACCCAGTGGAGCTGTGTGGAGTTGAAAGCTTCCCTAGAAATATGCCATTTGTAGCCAGACTCCTCCAGGCTACAGGTGAGAAGCCCGTGGGTCCTGGCTGCCTGGGTTCCAGTTCAGTCATTTTGCTTATTCTCTGGTCCCTGCTGGACCTTGCCTGGGCACGGTGCAAGGGTCGACTCACCAGAGGGTCTTTATTTTAAGATGCTTGTGATCATATCACATGGATTCCCCCACCCCACCCCACCCTGGGTCCATGCTTATGTGCTGTGGGTTGAACCAAGTGAAATTGTCATTGCTCAGGCTCTTCTGACCAACACTAGCCATCACAGCGACAAAGCCTACTAGTGACCCTGTTCCTGCTCTGCCTTCTCTTGTTGCTGGTGACCTGGTCCTTATAGTAGGGAATGGGGCTTTGCTCCGAATGAGCCCAAGGCCTCCTGAAAGGAAGATGGGAATTTTGGAGTGGGTGGGCAGTAGATGGGAGTGAATGATAGTTCTGAGGAGGCTGTGCTGAGACTTTCCACGTTCCAGTCTCCAGGATCCCGGAAGCTGTGCCTGTGTTTCAGGCAAGGTAGGGAGATGGATGAGCCTGGCCTGGCATGGTGCAGGGGGTAGGTCAGGGCTGTGGGGGCGGTAGGGCCAGGGCTGACATTTCCATGCTGCCTGAGCTGGGAGAGCATCTTTTTATGTCCGATCTTTGGTCACACCCAGCTAGCTCAGCATCCTCCCTCTCAGATAAAGGAGGGTTCAGGATGCCTTTGGCCTCCACACTCCTTCGTCTGGAGGAACTGAGGTCCAGGCAGAGGCCTGGGGAGGCGGTTGTCTGCATCTGTGCACAGTGGAGTTGATGGCATTGTGGTATTTCTATAGTGGGTGGCCCCCATGGGGATGTATGGTGTCTTCTGCTGAACCAGGTCCTCTGTGGCCCTCTGTGGGCAGTAGTTGCCCTTTGAGCTGCTCAGAAGGAGCATGGAGGCCGCCCCGGCCCCTCAAGCCTAGTCTATAGCCTCCCTGCTTGTCATCTGCCAGCACATGCTACAGTTGAGGTGTGTCGTCATGAATCTTGGAGCCCATTGTGGGCAATGCAGTCCTTCCTTGTGTCCACTTGGATATTATTTATAATCCACTGGTCCTGATCACCAGAGACCAGTGAAAGAACCTGATGTCACATGTTACGTGTCTAACCTGGAATCCCGGTACTTTGTCACTATAGGGGGGCCAGGACACAGCACCCACTTTCTTTTGTTGAACTGAATAAAGACTGTTAAGTTCTGGGAATGTAGCTTGTTGTTAGAGCACTTGCCTAGCATGCAGGAGGCCCTGATTGGATGCACTGCACTTAATAATAATAATAATAATAATAATAATAATAATAATAATAATAATAGAACCCTAGCACTAGGTTGGTGATGAGGAATGATGAAGTTTCTTGTCCTGAGCCTCAGTGGTGAACACCTCTGGTATCAAGCAGGAGCCAGGTAGCCTGGCCCACACCCATCAGAGGCTCAGTGGAACCCACAGCCCATCAGTGGTAATCTCTGCCCTACCATTAAATCTAGCCCAGTAGCACTTAATCTAAACAACTGATGCGTGGAATGTGTATTCCAGAGAGTGGGGTGTTAGGTGGGGCACAGGAGTTCCTTCTGTGACGTTGTTCATGATTCTACCTCTCAAGTGTGGAGATTGCAAGCATGCATCACACTCAGTTTTATTCCTTGCAGGGGGTTGAATCTTGGACCTAGTATAGGCTAGTAACCAAGCCCACAGACATCTATGACTTGTGGCTCCGCCCCACTGGGAAGATCTTTGGAAAGTGTGTGCAGACATATGCAGAGTTGTTCCTTGAAACAGTAGCTGCTCTGGAGACTGAGTGAGACAGGGATGTGTCTGCCCTGGGCCCCTTCTCCCTGCTGGGTTGAGGAAGTTTCTAGGTAGGTGCTGCATAGCCTGCATTTCCGGTGCTCTCTGTTGCACAAGGCTCAGCCACTGAAAAGCCACACAGAGAAAAGGTGGCGGAAGCTTGCTGTGCAGGTGTCTCTGACTAAAGCACCTGTTTCTTTTCTTTGGGTCTTGAGTGTGCCAGCTTTCCCTTCAGACTGGGCAGACATTTTTTAAAGAAAGGTTTCTTAATGAAAGCTGTGTTAATTCTTTAGAGTTTCGGTTTTTTTCTTCACCAATTAAGTCAAATATTTTATTACCCTAGCTGCCACAAAAATGAACATACCGTTTGAGCGTGGATGCATTTGTAAATAAAAAGATGCCGCACAGTGCCACAGTGCTTTTGTGCAGATGTGTCTTGTTCTCTGCAGGCCACCCAGCTCCTCCTGCTTTGACTTCCCCGAGCAGAGATCTCCCTCCGGGCAGCTCATCTCCTTAGACCTCAGGGTTTCCCTGTCACTGCAGGGCCAGTGACATGTGGCTAGCGTTGGTTGCAGCCTCTTTGGTGTCAGGTGGACTGTCTTTTCCTGATCTGCTTGGTTTCATCTAAGCACCTCTCACCCTTGTCCAGCATCCTACAGGGGAGCAGCAGGCCGTTGCTTCCGGCCCTGACTCCTGCTGGGTCTAAGCATCGTGTACCCTTCCGAGAATGATGACCAACTGACTTTGAATGTGGTGTGAGTGGCTTGGCTTTTGGGCGACTGAAGAGAGCAGCAGTCATTTGAGGAAGACTCTCAGGAGTGAATTACATTGGAAAGTGCAGCCTGTGGCAGCCTTGTGGTGGCCACTACCGCAGGCTGTCATTTCTGACAGGAAACGGCACACGGGAAGTGTGAAAGTCATGTGAGCAAAGCCATGGACAATGGTTGTGGGCTTGTCAGGTGTGAGGCAGGCTGGAGGATAAGCGCCATGGCTAAGTCCCCCAGGACCGAGAGACTCCTTGTCTTTCTGACACACCCCAAACCACCCTGGCTGAATCACCTCTCTGGTTTCTCTCTGAGGATCTTCATATCCAGCAGAGACTCTTTCTGCACCCTGCAATCTTGTAACCAGTTCTGGTTATCATCGATCTTTTTCTTCTTTGTGAGATTTCAGAAAGGTAACTGCTGTAGTAGAATACGACAAGATGAAAAGCTGGCCTGATACAGGGTCAGGTCCAGGCAGGTAAGGCTTCTGCCACAGTGTCTCCACATTGTGCCGAGAAATCAGGTCTGCTGTGGACACGAGGAAGGCCTGGAGCTTGAGCAGGGGGAGGAATGGACAGCACGAGAGGCCTTCAGCATTGCTGGGAGGTGGATTACACACCACAGCCTTGAGGCCAGAAACTGTGAACTTGGGCAAGTCATGGCCTCCAGGGTAGGAGTAAAGTAGGGGCTGGTATGACCCTTCTATAGTGCCCTTTCCTCGCTTCCAAAAATGACATCTAGGGGACATTTTGATTTGCTTTGAGTTGTGACATGGCACCTCACATTTCCATCTTCTATTGCAGATGCTTTCGTGAACAGCCAGGAATGGACACTCAGCCGATCTGTACCAGAGCTCAAAGTGGTGAGTGGCACCTCTAGCCTTTAGGAGGGAGGCACTTAGAATAAGCAGGGTGTGAGATTGCAAGCTTGCCCATACCTACTCCATTCTGTTTCCTGGGGCCTGAAGGGTGGGGCGTGCTCTCTCTGGGGGGTATGCACCTGGCAAGGTTCTCACTGGCGATAGGAGCTAGAACTTGAGTGTGCCTGGCAGAGCCATAATTGCCGTCCAACAGGTGGTCGTCTGTGTACAGGACTAAAGCATTATCTCTGTGCATTTCCCCACCCCGCTCTGTGCCGCTCTGTGTCTGCGCCACACACATATACTTATGCATGTGCCACCGTGGGCTGAACCTGTCCCTTGCTGGGTGTTATGACAACCTCTGAAACAAGCCATCCATAGTCATAATTTTTAAAAAGTAACGACTATTTATACAATTGTGAACTCTTGGCATAAGTCAAGAGTTCTGCTTTTAATAAAAGCAACTTCCAGCAGAGCTAAAGCTTATCACTGGCTTCTGTGAATGTTGTCCACGACAGTCGTCTCATAGAGCCCGGCTCCATTGCACGCCTCTGACCTTGGCATGGAAGGAAGGGACAAGTCCACATTTTAAATAATAGTGTTGTTCGTCATGAGATGTGGGGCTCTTGGTTGTGTTTGTACGCACGCATGCACGCACCCACGCACCCACGCACTCCTGTTTCCCCTGGGCTGGACTCTAACTTACCTGCTGGAAGGCAGATGAGCTCCTGCCCATTAGCAAGCTTCAGATGGTGGAGGACCTCCATGTGGGCTGCCCACTCACTGCGCATCTCCTCATTTAGTTCTCTCTTTGTCCTACCACTTTTTCCCAGTGACCTGCCTGAACCTCCAGGGTCCCCCCATACCTGCTGCGCCAGCCTCAGTGATGCAGAGGGGATGGGATAAGGATTTTTGTGTCTCACACCTGAGATGGAAGTGAGCCACTTCCTCCAGGACACTGGTGTGTCTCGGCAGTGCCTGCCAATGGGGTTGTTCCTTTATGGAAACCAGCCCTCCTCCCAGCCTCTGGGGTTCTGCCAGACGGGCCCCAACATAGCTACCTCGCCTGTCTTCTGTGTTTCATAGCTACCATAACTTGCACAGTATTAGCGTGTTCTGTAAATACCTGATGAGTGAATGACAGAGGGTGCCCGTGCCATTAACAGGACCTTTTCGTAAAGATCCTCCTGGTGGGAACCCCAGGTGCTGACCCCTCTGGTTCTACAGTCAGTGACAGCCCACAAGGTCAGGGTGTTTGCCCAGATGTTTATGAGGCTGCACTCCTGGGCATGCTCTGCCTGCAGGTCCCGTGTAATTACAGCCTTCAGTCCTGACACTTACCCCAGGAGGGGCAGGTCCTGTTGTCAGCCTCTGTCACAGATGAGGTCTGGGGCATGAAGAGCTTCCTCAGATTCGAAGCCAGCCCTGCCTTGGAGAGCCTCCTGTGTATCTGTCCCCACTATGGCTAGAGCTTCTGGCCCCAGGTGTCCATTGAAGTCAGCACAGCAGCAGGGTGGGGGGTGGGGTGGGATGAGATGCCAAGCTTCAGCTTCTGGGCAGCTCAAGAGACAGCTGGGAACCAGGTGTTATTGGGGGCTATCCTCCCGAGAGCCTGCCTGAACTAAAAGGTATTGCAGGTTTTGGGGCCTGAGTGGGGTTTTTGTTTTTTTTGTTTTTTTTTTTTGGCTGGTTTGGGCTTTTTAAGACGTATCTAACTTATGTACTTAGCTGCTGTGGAACTCACTTTGTAGCCCAGGCTAGCTTTTAATTTACCCTCTTGCTGGCTCAGCCTCCCAAGTGCTAGAATTAAACAGGCTTGTGACAGGACACCTGGTCTGGTCCACATATTCTTCTCAGCCAGTAATAATTGGGGATGAGTGCTACCAAAACCTTATTTTCTGCTGTGTGACATTCTGTTATAAGCATTTGGTGGGGAGCAAGCATCGACATTTAAAGAGTCAGTGTAGAGTTCTTCTAAGTGAGACTTGCTTCTAGCTGGGCCAGCTTGAGCTCTCTGCGCTTGACTTGTCCTGTAGTCCTGGCTCATCCCGTGGTTTGTGGAGGGCCACAAGCTCTGCTGTGGTGAGCGCCCTCTCGTGGTGGCATCAGCAGGCACCTCGTCGTCAAGGGCGCCTCAGCCCATCCTTGGGGGGTGAGGATGCTCAGGTCCGAAGAAACACCCCTTTGTTCTGTGAAGCATTTCCCTTCGCATGCCCACAGGGCCGTTATTGTTTCTGCCCTCAGGCAGCACCCGAGACTGGTGGCCCTTTAGGTCATCGCCTTGGGACCCTCAGTCCTGCCTGGAAATGTAGCCATGGAATGATGTCACTGGGTCTCCCAATGGACCTTTTATGGAGTGTTTTTCAGTGCGTCTTTTGGAATCCGTCAGGACATACAGTTCACCGTTGCTCCTTGCAAGAGTGTTAGGCCTCTGCCGGGGCTCTTGGATGTGCTGTAGCTGCGCCGTAGCTGCTGCGGTCAGCCCCGCAGACTTGGGTCAGGCTGCACAGGCTCCAGGCCCCCGCCCGGGCGGAAGCAGTCGGCAGACCTTACCTGCAGAGCTGCCGCTGTCCACTTTGCTCATACTCTGAGCTGGGATTTTGACTAAAAGGCTTCTTTGTTTCGCAGTAGATTGGTGTTTAGTGGTGGAGCAGAAAACACAGGGTGCTAGAGAACTGGGTTTATAAAGGTGCTCTGCTTGGCTTTCTCTGGTGGACAGCATGGCCGCAGAGCCCTGACTGATGGCATGCACAGGTGAGACGAGGTGACAGCTCCTGTCTGTCGTGCCCAGCTCTGTCGTCATCAGGGCACCCCCTTCCTGCCCATGAAGCCCTCTGTTCCAGGCGGAGTTATTTCCTTCTCTGCAGGTGACATTCAGGAGTGGTTGTCACAGTCTCACAGGAGGGCCACATCCTAACGAATGGTAGTCTCTGCCAGTGTTTCAAGTTGAAACAATGCTGCTCACAGTCTGTGAGATGGGTGTGCAAGCCAGGCACCCTCGTCCGTCCCCAGCCCAGGGTAGATGGCACTGGGCTGCTCAGGGATGTGCCATACCTCTGCCCATTGTTGCAGGGAAGAGTGGCAGGCGTCACCACACAGAGAAAGCCCAGCTGCACAGTGCTGGGTTTCTTCCTCCAGGAAGAGAAAGTGATCTTAATTAAACATTTCATTTCTGTGGTATTTACTGGCTTGGATTTTCTCAGCTTGAAGCTGACGAGCAGCAGGTGCCCTTGAGCAAAAGAATAATTAATAGGCAGATATTCTCCAATTGTGGAGGTTCAAGGTAGGAAGATTCAGGTTGGACTTGGAAGGGAGACAGCTTTGTGCAGGAGCTGTCCACATGCTCTGGCCCTCAGCCCAGCTCTCAGTGGCAGAGAGAGCTCATTTATACTCACCAGTGGTAGTCATCCGTCCATCAGCCATTCACACACTGATTCCATGGGGGCTGTGCATCTTCCTTGGGCTGGGTGCCTTGGCAGGGCGGAGAACAAGACACAGTCCCTTCCCATAAGGAGTGGCGAGCCAGGTGAAGTCTATGTTGTGCTGTAGTGCAGCAGCAGGGCTTCTTGCTGGCCCCAGGTGAGGCTGTGGCCTGAAAGTGTCCTCATCCATCCAGGCTGCTGTGACAAAGATACCATGCCTTGTGAACAGTGAAACCTGTGTTCATAGTTCTAAGAGGTTGGAAGTCAAAGGAACATGCAGATTTGAGGGCTGGTGAGGACTTAGGGGTCATCTGCTCTGTAGATTGCAGGTAGGATGTTCTTTCCCCTTTCCTCCCTGCTGGGCCACATTCACATGTATGCTGATTTCCATATGGATAGTGTCCCTGTGACCTGTCCCCTCTCAGAGGCCCTGCCTCCTAATACATCTCCTGGGGCCTGAGGGAACACAGGCATTCAGAAACCCATAGAATTGGTCCTCAGAGGTGGTGATGTCTGAACTGCAGATCCTGAGCTGGAGTAGGATTTGGGGCCATGATTAATCAGTGTGGAAAGTTGTAGTCACCTGGAGGCAGCACAGCCTGTGGAGATGAGATTGGAGGCTTCTGAACACAGGAGACAAAGCCAAGAAGTAGGAAGGCTGGGGGCTGCAAAGCATAGTGAGAGGGCTGGGGCAGCTTGTAGATTTGGGGATCCTCACACAGACCAATGAACTATAGGGGCAGTTGGGAGGGAAGAACATGGGATTGATATATGGTCATTGAGCAAAACTTAGAATGCACAAGGCTGCTGAATGGAGCAGCTCCCTGGAGAGAGGGAGGGAGGGAGGGAGGGAGGGAGGGAGGGAGGGAGGGAGAAAGAGATTAAGGGCTCCTAGCACGGGCTAAATAAGTGCTCTTTCACCAGAGCCCTGGTGCCAGCCTCACTGCCTCCCTGATTACTGCTGGACAGTGGCACTCACACCACCCTTGCCCTCTCCTGTTATTTTCCCTGCTGTGGTCACCTTGGCTGTCCCTGCCACAGCTTGACTGTTGCTTTCCTCTTGGTTGTGTATTTCTGAGAGGCAGGCTTGCTGTCTGTGCTCCCCTCCCCCACCCCAGTTACTCCAGCCTCCAGCTTGCCCAAGTTCACCTTTCTAGGGTGGGATGTACCAGATGGCCCTGTCTGCAAAGGGCTCTGTGTTGTAGCATCATGTCCCGTGGAACCTTTCCATCTTAGTATTTAGGGAGGCTCCTGTCCCTGTGGACAGTTGAGCCAGTACACATGTGCCATATAAAGCTAGCATGGGTGTTCCCGGAAGAATGCCAGCATGCTGACACCTAACAGCATCCGGGACTAGTGAGGACAGGAGCAGCTAAGTCATGCTCGACTCTGTCTCCAATAGAAATAGATGCTGAATTCATTTTTCAGTCTCTCTCCAGCGTTTTGGCAGGGTGATTTAAACCCTGTGTGGGGTTACTATGTATTTTAACTGCTGTGTGAGAAAAACTAAATAAATGATTTAACCACTCCTAACTGTTGTCTCTCTCACTCTGTCTCTCTCTCTTTTTTTTTTTTTTTGCTGCAGGGAATTGTGGGTAACTTGGCCAGTGGCAAGTCTGCACTGGTGCACCGGTACCTGACTGGCACGTACGTGCAGGAGGAGTCTCCAGAAGGTATGTTGTTGGGCAGGTGGTTAGTTACCAGCTTAGAGTTTAGGGTTTAAATTTTTCTTTAGCATATTCTAAATCCTTGATGACCCATGCCAAGGCCATAAGAAAGCCACTGAGCATCCAAGAGACTTATGTAGACTTTCCGTCCTGTAGGGCTCTAGTGCATTGACTCCAGCATTTTGAGCATTAACCGTGAGATGTTCTTGAGTGCATTTCCACTGTAAAGCATGTCCTGTCGAACCTTAGTCCAGTGCTACTCCTTTGAGTATGGGTCGGACATCTCTCTGATCTGAACACTGACCTTGTAATGCTGTTTAGTCACAGACACCAGCATTTCTAAATACAATCCAGACCACCCCACTACGTGTTTGAGTGTGTTTCCCTTTATAGTGTATCACAAACATGTAGTAATCATTTTGCATGTGAGCTGGGCATTTCTTTTGCCATTAGACACTTTGATTCTCCGTTGACATCCATGTCTGACTGTGGTTCTGTTTCTTTTTTTACTTTAAGGAAGATTATGACGGTGGCGATAGGAAGCCCCGTGGTCCCCCTAGTCAAAGTGTAGCCCACAAGGCATTTTCTAAACTATATTTTCTCCCCATGTAACCTTTTGAAATCCAACTCTGAGACACTGAATTTCTGGTTCCTTCTTTTTCTTACTGGCTGTTCCATTCTTTGCAGATATGGACGCAGGTAACTATACATTTTCTTCATGGCAGTGCCTGTGTTGTTCTGGAGAGAGGAGAGGCCCAACCTTGTACTGTAGCGCTCCCTTCCCCCCGCGTTCTGTGTCTCATCCTGTTTTGTTCCATTTCATCTTTTTCTTCAAGTTCACCATTCCACCCTGTCTCGTCCCTTAGCTGTCTTTTGAGTAGTAGTCCTAAGTAGCTCCACGTGTCCCCTGTAACACATGTTTTAGCCCCTTAACGCTTGTCCTAAAGACTGTGGAACCATCTAGAAAGAACAGAATTCTGAGGGCCTTGCTTGGGGCTCTGCCACCATTCTGCAGTATTTTCCAACCATGTGGTGAAAGCCTCACGGCTGTCACATCACAGAAATGCCCACTTTTCAAACTCTCCCTGTGATTGATGATTTGGGAAGAGGACAGAATTCAAACAAACGTTTATGAATGGGACCAAATGGACAAAGGCGGGGACTACAGACCAGGTACTCAGAACTCACAGTGTGGAGGAGGGAGAAAGGTAGTATCTGTAACTCCCAGGTCCCGCTGAGGGCCATGGCAGGGCTTTCCTCTTTGTGCCTGAGTGTGAATGGTCATCACAGCTAGCTGGACTGGACTGGGAGTCTAGAGTGCTTCCATCTCAGGGCTCTGTGTTGCGGGATTCACTGTCGTACACTTGGTGGAAACCAGCTACCAAGGATCTGCAGCTAACCACCTGCAAGGCAGGCATACGCCTTTTTCAGACAACCCTGTTTTGAACGTCTTCCAACATCCACAGTTCGGGGGAGGATGGCTGGAAGTTTCAGGCCAGCCCCGCCCCGGTCTCTGTCTGTCACTCTGTGGCTCAGAAGTCCAGGGATTTACCTAAAGGTAGGTTGTGCCAAAGTCGCTGAGTCTAAAGGAAGAGGCAGGACCACATCTACCTCTAGTCATTATTGTGGTGTCTGTCATCTTCCCATTGGACAGTCAGTCTGTCCTAACACGCCTGTGTCCGACTCGATTTATTTGCAGTGTAGAGCATGGCCTTCTATTTTGAGCAACACAGCGGTGTCTCTCTTGAATGTTCACACATCAGAAGTAAAAATGTACCCTGTGAGATGACCTCACTGGCTGCTAACACCCCCTCCCCATCACCTGCAGAGTGGGAGTATATTATCCCACTGGCAGACACACAGTTGAGGACTCCTGGATCTGGGAGACAGAATTCAGGATCTCTCTCACACCCTCACCCTGCCCACCTGTCCATCTTCTTGCTGTGGACCTTGTGCCTAGGGCGATTGTTCTATGTGATGGAGGAGCTTAGAGCAGCAGCATGCCCAGGTGTACCCAGCTCAGCCACATCTACTGTGAATGAGGAGGCCTCTGTGTGCCTGGAAGCCCCTTGGCCTAGGCGGGTCTGTTTCTCTAGAGCTGCCCATGTGTTCCTGTTTGGAATGCAGCAGGTAGAGCTATAGTCCTTGTGCTTCTCAAGATCTGACAGCTGGTTTCTATTTCCTGTCCCCACGACCCATGGGTCCTACACCAGCAGCAGGAGGCAAAGGGACGTGTGTGATCAGCCTTTGGTTCCTCCACTGCTGCTTTGTAATCCCAAGATTCTTCTATGAGGTCAGGGGACTTAGAGCTGGTCGATGGTTGCAGTCTTTTCCCCAGGAGTTACTGTAACCAGTTACCCATGCTCACTGAAACTGAGAGGCTGCATGGACAGCTGTAGGATTGGCAGCTGATTTACTGTCTTTATCCAGGAGTGTGGAGTGAGGTGATGTGGGTCATCAGGTGTGCAGGAAGTTGTCAAGGACAGCAGTAGCTCCACCTTCCCTCCAGTGACTCCTTAGCACCCGGGTGGGAGGTGCAGCTCATGGGAGAGGGATGGAGTTGGTGCCTGGCTGAAACTTAGGGTTTGGAGTGAGCTGTGTGACCTTCCGATTTCTTTGTGTTCCTGTTGCCTTCTGATCTGTCCTTTGTGACACTTCATTTTCCATCACCATGACAAGTCCCCAAGGTTAATTGCTTTAGGAAAAAAACTGGTTTATTTTTATTTTAGCCCACAGTTGGAGAGGCTGAATGTCCAAGACTGGTCAGCTCCATGTTTGGAGTCTAGTGAGGGCCTCATGGTGGCCTCACAGCCAGAGCATGTATGACAGGGCCATGATGAAGACAGGAAGCTAGAGTGTGGGACGGAGCCAATGTTGCTCTTTCCAACAGTTCTTCCTACTGAGAACGAACTGTGGTCCTTCCAGACCCACACCTATCCCTTCTGAGGATGGAATCTCCAGTGGGTAGTTTCCCTGCACTGTTCCCCACCTGGGAAAGGATTCACCGCCTTCTGTGGTTGGGAAGCAGGCTTCCTGTGTACAAACCTTTGGAGACACACTCAAACCATCTCCAAGCCACCGAAATCCCCATGCTGGAGCAATCAGCGGACAGTTGCCACTCTGCCGTCACATGGCCGTGTGTCTGCCAGTCTGCAGCTCACTGGATTCCCCCCATTCTTGTTCATGGTGTGTGTGTGTGTGGGTTGTTCCTCTGGTTTAATACACACATAAATATCCTTTGTTGTAATCCCGACTTGCCCCTGGGAAGTTTGGGTATTGGGAGGGATAATGTGTCAAGGAGCTTAAAACAGAACTCCACTCATTCAGGAGAGCTGCCTCTTGGCAGGAACGCTCCTGGTGCAGTCATCCTGGACTGTTTTCTTCAGATGCCTCTCAGGGTGGCTCAGTTGTCTTTCTTGAGTGACACCTTTTTAGTTGACATTTTATTCTATGAGAAAAGAGAGTTGACTTGAAAGCCTTGGAGATGTAGTCCAGAGAAAACCCTTTGCGCATTATGCTTGATGCTGCTTTTAATTAGTGACTCGGAGCAAACTGGTTGTCTCAGCAGGGAGCTCAAAGAGTGTAGTCTGTCTGTGTATAGGCAGTCTCCTTCAGGAGTGAGCGTGTTTGTAAATGTGTGTGTTTGTGATGTATGATTGACACCAGAGTCCCAGTAAAGTCCCTTGGCAAGTTTGCTTCTTTGAGGAGACAGTCAGGGCAGCTCTCAGTGGTGGTGTTGACTGGTGCTCTCTGTCCTTTGGTGTCTCCAGCTTTCGTTGGCTTCAGAAGTTCTAGGCGTCCATGGCTATTGAGGTGCCCCTCTAGCCTCGGCCTCTAAGGTCACATCTTGTTTCCCCATGTTGGCATTTCCTTTTTTCCAGGAGAATACCAATGGTTTTGATTTATGGTCTAGCCTACCCTAGTGTGGCTTCATTTACTCTACAGCTGCAGGCTCTGTCTCCAGATAAGGTCCTGTCTGCTGGCACCCAGCATGGGGTTTGCTGTTGTTCTGTTTATTTTGTTTGGTTTGTTCCTTGAGACTCACTATGTCGTCAGGTTAGTCTTGAACTGGAGTCATCTTCCTCGCCCAGCCTCCTGAGTGTTGGAGTTACAGCTACAGTGGGCTTAGTGGTGAGGTCAGGATGAGTCGTTTTGGGGTCACAGCTCTACCCCATATGTATGCTGTTTAACCAGGCACCATACCCAGAGCTCTGGAGGAGGGCTCCTCTCCATCTCCTCTCCTGGGTATGGGTTGATTAGTGCTGCTGGCATTGGAGTCCCACAGGACAGGACCAGCCTGGGTGTGACCTTCACACCTCCCTTTCAAGGCCCTATTAATAGCTGCTAATTAGAGTTATGAGCTGTGTTTGTAATTTCAGTTTGCCCCTCATGTGTTAGGTGCTTAGCATGCTCTGTGCACCCGCCTTCCCTCATACCAAACCCTTGGGTTTTATATGAATCTTAACACTCTGGGAGAGAGAAAAAAATAAACAGCTTGTCAGCAGCATGTGGGAGGTGTTGGGAATCATGCCTCATCCCAAGACACTTGCCTTTGTATCCTTCAAGGATGATAGGCCCTAGGCCCTGGACAGCCTCCCTGGGTCTCGTTTCTTCCTGTTTGTGGACTGTGAACAGAAACAGACTGCAGAAGCTCTAAGATCCAGTGGCCTCCATGTGGGGGTAGAGGGTGGGGGGAGGGGGTGTGTCTGTAGGGATAGATTGAGTAGAAGGCTTTAATGTTGAAGGCAACACACCTGAGAATGGCCGTAGCCTGCCTTCCTGCAGTGAGAACACTGATGCATTGATCACCCCTAGCTACACTTCTCAACCGCAGCCTGCCGATGGGACAGGGTTAAATCGGGAAATCGTGGGTTTGTGTCCTGTTGCTGGCAGACCCTCATCTTTGACCCAGATCCAGAATAAACAAACCCACATCTGGGTAACAATTACAGTAAATAGAGGCTGAGGCCCACCTCCTGAATGGCTCTCAGGATGCCTGAAGAGGTAGGAGAGCAGGCACATTGGGCTCACTCCAGGAGTGACTGTCCCCTGCTCCAGCTGTGGGAAAGGCTGTAAAGAAGTGATGCGTCCGGGATCCAGGTGTGGCAGGGAGCACACCAGGTGTGGCAGGGAGCACATGCCGTTCCAGTCGGGGGGGGGGGGGGGGGGGGGGGGGGGGGGCGGCAGGATTCACTCACCTGAGACTTGTTCTTTTGCCACTGACTTTTCTTTGCTCATTACCTCTCAGCCAGTTCAAATTTGAAGGCAAAAAGGTTCAAGGCTGTGCTTGCCCTGGATCTGTCTAGGAGGTGGCTGGCCAGGAACTGGGTGATGAGGACACACCTCCAGGAGCCCTGTGTTGGCTCTACCCCTCTGCCCCGGCCATGTTTCTATGCTCTCCTGACTACCATCCCAGAAGCAATTACACACAGTGGCCTCATGCACAGTGCCCACAACCACACACAGTGATGGGGGACACACAACAGCCTGGAGATCCCCACATCAGGTTTCTTCTCCTCAAGAACCAAAAAACAACGAATCAGAAGTCTGGTCCCAAGTCACCCATTTTTGTCACAACCCAAGAAAGCTTAGAGTCCAGGCAGAGAATTCAAGGTGGATCTTTCACTAGGGAGACACAAGGAAGAGAATGGCAGTGTTTTTCCCACCTGGAAGAGGAGCCTGGGCGTTCCTGCAGAAGGAGAGACTGAAGCAGTTGAGGGAGGTGAAGGAGCCTCCACATTCTGCCTGTTAGGAAAGCTGTAGATGTGTGCTACTGAGTCACAACCACCAGGGGAGGGGGAGGTCAGTACAGTCCTCTAGGTAGCCATGGGTGGGGCAGGTCTAGGACTCTTCAGGTTCCCAACCTGCAGAGGCTCAAATCTTATTTCAGATCCCATGGTCCTTGTGTGTGACTTGTGCCTGAACTCTGTGTATTCCAAATGCCCCGGATGACTGAGGATACAAGACACCTGCCACATGTGCTGCAGTTTTATTTTGTTCTGGTAATGGTGGCATGAGAAAATGTCTGTCCATGCTCACGGGGTATGACTTGTTTTGGGGGATATTTTGACCTGGGTTGGCTGGATCTGTGGATGTGCAGCAGTGGGTATGGAGAGTTGATTCTGAGAGAGACTGAGTGAACTGAGTCAGAAGGTCTCTGTCCTGAGAGTTGCCCGGGGAAGCCCTAAAAGATGCTGCACACTCCTCATCAATGTCCAGTGACAAGCCCCCACTAAGTATGATTCCACCACGGCTCACCCCGAAGAACCAGTGAGATTGTTGGGCTTCCGTACAGAGCATGGGTAAGGGGTTAACTGGCAGGAATGCTGACCCCAAAGTAGCCGCACTGGAAAGTCTTTACCCAGCATGGACGATGGCTTCCCCATAGCCATGTAGATGGAGCCTCCTTCCATTAACCTTTCTAGACCTATAGGCACCTCCTGAGACCCTGAGGCTGTGTGCAGTTAGAGCCAATTGTAAACAAATGGCTGGGAGGTGTGGCTAGACCAGACCTTCCTAATTCCCTCTTAATCTCTGAGCGTCACAGTCCACAGGCCTACCAGTGGTGACTCTTGGAGGAAGGCACAGCCGATGTGATAAAGATGGCAGTTGTTTTTCTCAGAGGACAGCACAATGAAGCAGTTTCATAACTCACACCAGGAAACTAGGCTCTTTGAGCCTGAATCACTAGAAATTTGACCGTGCTCTTTGTTATGCCCAGCTAACAAGAGAGCAGGCAGACGATGGGTCACAACTCTTCATTTCTGAGAGCAGCTCGGAGCTTACACGTATGCTGTCGGTTTACGTTTGATGGAGCAGCGGTGTTTGAATTTCGGTTCAGTGGCTGCACCTTCACCTAAATCTATGTTAGCCAACAGTTGCAGCTCCGCAGTTACTGGCCTGCTTCTCTAGCAGCCTGGAGGAAATTCTGTCCCCTCAAGGTACCGGGCCTGTCGCTGCCACTAAAGGTAGCTCTAACTAAATCTCTGGCTTTCTATTTATAAACAAGACTTGAGGTTGAAAAGGCTGGGGTGAAAACCTGCGAGCTCAGAGAGGCTGAGTAGCAACTAGCTAACCCTCTGTCCTTGCTAGCATCTCTGAAAGACCCCTGCTTCCTCTCTGCCAACCCAGAAAAGGCTGTGCTACTCTACTCCAAACCCCACCTACTGCTTCTGGTGGCTCTCTCTCTCTCCCCGATGTCCTCTGATGCTCTGATTACTTTCTGTCAACTAGTTGCTAACTCAGCCTCCTGACCCAATGTTAAGTTTATTTAATCAGTGCAAATGCCAACTCAGGTTCACAGTGTGATCCAGTATTCCCCTACAGAGTGGTTTTAGGTTTGGTGGAAACTTGGCTGGTCTGTGGGAAAGAAGAGTCCAGTCCACATTTTGGGAGGAAGACAAACTGAGATGTGTGTGTTTGTTGGGGGAGGTTCTAAGAAGGGAGGAGGGGTGCCAACAGGAGGGGAACCAAATGCACCCCATAACCCGGCAACATTCAGAATGCAGTTCAGTGCTGCTCCGCAGTCTGTCCTACCTCTTCCTGCTGTACCCTGAAGAGGCTTGCTAATAGCAACCATGACTGCCTGGAGCTGTTGAAGATAGTCAGGGTTCCCAGCTCTTCTCAGCCGTTTAGCAGTCTTACGACATTCTGCATGTGATGAAGACACAGAGTGATTTGTGTAGAGTACTCAAAAAATCTCAGCCTTTGTATAATGACAGCCCTGTCTCCGCAGAGCCATGGGTGGCCTCTTCCTGTGTGGGCCTGTCTTACGTGGGGCTGTCCTATGTGCGTGCCATAAGAGGCTCCCCCTCTGCTCCTTCTGCACCCTCTGCTCTGGCAGGCTCAGGTCTCACTGGTGTTCTCAGAGGTGTGACTGTAGCCCCCATTCACTGTCCTGTCCACAGGAGGCCATCAGACATCTCATGGCATCCCAGACATCCCCCTGAGTGGAGGTGAGACCAATAAAGGCACAAGCCTATACATCACCTGGGACCACAGCTTACAACCAGGAACCTAGACCAGAGAACAGGATGTGAGGTGGTTGGTACCCTCTCCTGGGTCTGGAAGCTCTAGGGTCTTTGCTACCTTCATGGATAGGTGCGGGATCATGGGTGCTGTGTGCAGAGAGACCAGGGCACTAGGTTTCCTGTGTGGGCTTTGAGTTGCTTTCTCTCTTTTTCTTGAATTGCTGATGTCACGTGGCTGCAGCAGGTTACTGGTGGTCACTTACATCCAGCAGTTGCCTGAGAGCCCCTGTCCCATGCCTCAGTCTTGATATTACCCCAAAGAGCCTGCCTGGAATGTCTTCATAACAGATGTGTCTGGCTAGCATCAGGCGAGTGAGTGTGTTCTCAGAAGCACGTGGCTCTGAAATATTTTGTTAATGGATGTTTACTTAGTCTCCTAGAAACAAACGCTGTGGTAAACACCCAGCCTGATTTCTCAGGGACACTGAAACACGTTTAAGCTGTCAGCCCCTAGAACCTTTTCCAAATCCAGTAACCTTTTAAAAACTTTAGTCAGCCACGATCACTGCACAGATGTTAGGCTTCTTTTCAAACTGTTCTTGGATCCTGCTTAACATTCAAGTGGAACAAAAATCCATACAGCCCTAATAAAACTGGAGTGGTTTGGAAATCTACCCGTTTATGTTTTTTAATGTGACTTTTACCACGTTGCTGAAACCAAGGAGTTTTAGCAAAAGCAACTGCTTAGGGTCATCTGTGAGTCTTGAGATTTATCGGCCCGATGGTTGGTTGGTTCCAGTTCAGCTGCTCTTCCTGGGGGATTTGAGGTGCTAAACTGGTTCCTGACGGGGAAGTCACCTACCTTCCCTTCTACCTTGTCATTCTGTGTGTGGCAGTCTGCAGTCAACCAGTGTGTAGAACCTGCATAAGATCCTGCGTAAGACAGGGGAAGGACACTGAGCTTTTTACTAGACTTTGAAGGACGTAACAAAAGAGAAGTGTGTGCTGTGAACAAGGGGAAAGGCGACAGAGCCAGGAAGAGTTGGTTGTCATGTTTCTGGCAGCCGTGAGTCTGGCAGAATAAAATGTGTTTTTCAGTTGGTTGGCAGGAACTCAGGGATTGTCCATGTTTTTATCATTACTTCAGCAAGAAGCCGAGGACTCACTGAAAGCTGGTAGGGGCCTGGGGTTGGTGTGTACATCCAGGAAGAAGTTGTTTCCTGGATAAATTAGACGGAAGTGATTCACACCTGGCCAGGTGCAGGTCTGCCAGCTCTCTAGCTAGGTTAGACCAGCCGGCATGTGCAGGGAAGGATCCAGCTCCTCACGGTCACTAGAAGTGCACTTGGATGCCACTGGGCTCCAGAGTCAGAAACAGCCAGGCTGGCTTTCTACACAGCCGTTGCTGTCCCAGCAACCCCAAGGGTTGAGCATAGCCATTGTTTTTTTCTAATTATTATGTTTGGAACAGGGTTTGGCATGTCCTAGGCTGGCCTTGACTTCACGGTGTAGCAGAGGATGACTTGAGCTTCTGATCCTCCTGCCTCTACTTCTCCATGCTAGGATTGCAGGTGTGCACCGCCAGGCCTAGTTCATGCATGCTGCAGATAGAGCCAGGGCTTCACGCATGCTGCACGAGCACTCTACCACCCAGGCTGTGTCCTCAGTCCAACAGCGCAACTGTTCTTAGTATAGCACGTCTAGACAGTTTCACATTTATAGTTGCGAGTTCTTTTCCCAGAGATTTTTACCTCCATAGGTGTTTCTTACATTGCAAGTCCATCCCTTTACCCGTCAGTCATCAATTGGGAATCTGTTATCCCTGGACCCGACATCTAGTACTTGGGTCTGCTGTGTCATTTGTCTGTGACTTTGACCTCCAGTGGGCAGCCTGCCTCCACCTCCTGGCAACAGCCCGCTGAGATCTGGTTGCCACAAGACTGCGTTCACTGGATCAGTTTGCACCCAGGTGAGGGGCAAGGGCTAGGAGACCCATCCAGAGTGGCACAGATAGGGAGGGTAAGGCTTCTTGACTTAGGTTCCTGGAGCAGCTCAGGGGCATATTTGATACACTTAGATTCATGGGGCGCCTCTCTCTTCCATCTCTCGCATCTCCCGGCCTTAACATTCAGCTAGCTAGCTGGTTAGCTCTCCCCACGTGGTCCAAGGATTTAGTTGATGCCTCAGTGACCATGGCGCTCATACCTGGTAAAGAGAAAGAGTTGAATGTGTTTCTCTTTTGCTTTTCAGTTTTCAGTTTTTCTCTTTCCAGCAAAATATTCAGGGACTGTTCTGCCTAGCTTTGCTCACATCCTTTGCCTTTCTTTGAACTGAGCCCATGTTTGGGCATAAGGAAATGTTCTGATCAGCCAGTCTGTTGGAGAACAGCAGCAGTGAGGTCTTCCTCACTGTGTGCTCCTGGACTGTTGGATGTAAAGGAAGATCCAAGCCCTGTGCCATATCTACAGAGTGGCAAGTGTTCTTGGGAATTTTAACCAATGGGCCTGCACAGTGCACCTCAGCTTCCTGTCACTCGGCACACATAGTGCAATTGTGGGTCTGAAAGCACTGTGTACCTTCACCCCAATCCTGGCTTACGCAGGTGTCTCCTTGACTTCTGTGGCTTCTCCAAGCCTAGAGTGCTCTGCTCTTTCCTGGAAATATTTCCCTTCCTGGTCCATACAAGGACGTATGTGCTTGTCATAACTACCGTGATTACAGATCACAGTACCCAAGGAGGCCTGAGCCCACCACTGTGTGTGTGTAATTTCAGCACAGATGGAGCCTCACCCCGACAGCGGCCTATGAATGTCAGCAGCTCCTTGTGACCGTAATGAGTTTGTGTAATTGTTGTATCTGTGAGTGGCCCAGATAGAGCTGGTAGTGCTGTCCTGCCTCCGTCCATAGAGGTTTCCAGGGTGTATTGTGTTAGGATTCTGAGGTGGGATCTAGGCAGAGACACTTGTGGTGTGTGATGTACAGCTGCTCCTGGGCCTGAGGCTGGTCTGTCCCTGTGACCGTGGTGTCAGCACATGTGGCCAGCGGTTTCTATCTTTTGGCCACGGCCTGTTGATAAACATTTAGTTTTTAAAAAGTTAACACCTTGACTACCAGAAGAAGAAATAATAAAACACAGCAGTTGTTCTTGAGGGCCAAGTGAGCCAGCTGTGTTGAAAGGACAATGTGTGGGCCGTTGGGGAGGCGAGGGGGCTGGACGACAGAACCAGTCCACACTGCCTGTGCCTGCCCTTTGCACGGAGGGGAAGATGGCTTAGGTTGCAGGAAGTGAAGTTTGATGCCTGACTAGAACAGGGCCCCTGAAGAATTGTTACAACCGTCACCATCAAGTAGAAGTGACGGTGGCGTAGTACATGTAAACGGAGGCTTTCTCTGCCCCGCCCCATCCCATAGGCTTACAGTAATTATAAATGCTTAGCCAGTGGCTCAGGCTCTTACATTTAAGTTAACCCATTCCTATTAATCTTTGTATTGCCATGTGGCTCGTGGCTTACTGGTGCTCTGGCATCTTGTTCCTTGTGCGGCTGCTGGCTGCTGCCCCAACTCTGCCCTTCTTCATCTCCATCTTCAGTTTGAATGTACCACTTAACCTTATTCTGCCTCGACCTTGGCCAACAGCTCTATTATCAACCAATGAGAGCAACACTTACTCACAGCGTACAGAAAGACCGTCCCACAGCACACATGCTTTGCAGGTGACTATGGAGGTAGACAGGAATTCCCAGAGCACTCTGGGCCTTGGAACTGACTTGGATTATGGTAGAGGTGATGTGATAGAACCCAACACCCCAGAGCCCTCTGCACTCAGCTCTCATGTCCCATCAGGACTGTTGGCTTCTTCAGCACATGCCAGCTTGGGGCTGGCACACCAGTATCGGTGGCACATAGACCTTGCTGTAAGATGTTCCAGATGCAGGTTGGTCTTGGAGAAAGTGAGGTCTGTTAGGCTTGGGCTGAGCCTTAGGGCCGGTAACTGCAGCCCCAGGAAGAGAGGGCACAAGGACATCTTGCCAGCAAGGATGGGAAGCTGGTGTGGTGGTAGGTGCTCGCCAGCACGAGGTACTGGTCCTCATAGTGATGAGTCCTTTTAGGAGGAGCAGAAGTCTGGAGGCAGAATGGGCTGCGTTCCGTCTAGTAACAAGTGACATAGGATCGTGACACAAATAATGTCCCAGAGACCTGGGATGGAACAGGGTGTGACCTCCAGAACACTAAGTCTGTGCATCTACGAAAGGAATACCCAGTGTGCAGACTGGCATGTAGCTGGGTTCTGTCAGGGATGTTGGTTGGCTGAAACCCGAGTTCTGTCTCCGGCATGGGAGGGGCAGGGGGACCTGGAGAAACCTTCCAGCAGGGGTCACCTGGACCTGACTGCCTGTGAACTAAGAAGAGGGTTTTTTTTTTTTCTTTTCTTTTCTTTTCTTTTTTTTTTTAACACAAAGAAATAAAAATAGACACTGGCAAAGCCTAAAATACTTCCTTTCTAGTCTTTTATGGAAATAGCTTCTTCTGCAGCACAGTCAGGCACAGCTCAGTGACAGAATCATCTCAGAAATGGGTCTCTAGGCCATATCATCGCCATGTGGACATCACCAGATGTCGTAACACAGCCTAGGAGAACAGTGGTATCATCACCAGTGTATGCAATCCGGAGTCTCCGGCTCCAGCTTCTGTTGCCCCAGCACGCCCTGTCTCGGCCCCCAGGTGCTATTGTTGGGTCCCTTGTTCTTACTGGACACCTGGCTATTGGCCGTGTCACGTTGAAGTGTGAAGCGTTGGTGTGTGGCTTCCTTCTGCAGCTTGGGTTTTTTTCCTCTTCCTTTGAGGTACACACACACACACACACACACACACACACACACACACACACACACGCTCACTCCCAGTGGGATCTTAGTTCAATATCTTGTCCTTATTGTTTCCCTTGTCTGCCCAGTCCTCTTGGTGGAGACTGGCGCTGTATTGGCTCTTTGGGGGGCCGGGTAGAGGTTATCTGTACCAGTCAGGGTTCTGCACACTGACTAAGGCACCAAGACCGTGGTGCCTGTTCCTCCAAAATGCCCTTTTGTAGACCTCTGTCACGTGCCTCATCAGCTGCAGGGGAGGAGGGCTCTGGGGCCTTGGTGAGCCTCACTGAGAGCTAAACATCACCAGTCTCGATAATCACAGTGTCAGATTGGTTGCAGTTATCTTGCCTACCTCTCTGTTTGCCTCCCCAGGAAGGTAGCTCTTTCTTTGTTAGGGACCAGGGCTCTGTGCAGTTGCTGAAGGTCCTCTCTCAGCATCCATCCTGTGTCCCGGAGTGTGGCGTGTCAGTGCCTTTTCCTCAGATTGCTGGGGACGCGGACATTGCAATGTCTGCAAGTGGGGAGCCAGGTGTGCGAGAGGGGCCTCAGGTTATCCCCACAGCCTTGCCCTGTGCTGGTCCTTCTCATGCTGCCCTTCCTCGCCAATTCCAGGAATGGAGGAGTCAGTTCGGTCCCTGTGAAATTCTGATGTGCCAGCCCAGCTTGGGACTGAGTCGTCCCTCTCCTTCCCCATCCTCTTTTTCCCTCTGACATGGACTTGAGTGAAGTCAGGCTCCTCCGCAGTGTTCTGCCCACAGAGCCCCGAGCAGGCTCCATTGTTAGCTCCTCGCTCACTCTTAGCACACTGCTTGGACTCTTAACAGGCTGTTGTCATGTTTGATTTCCACCGTAAGCTTAAAAAGCACGGCAAGTTTTACAAACTAGTGTGTTACCACTAACCCCTGTTCCCACTGTAAAAATACTATGTGCTCCAAAATTCCTTTTAAATATCACAGTACTAAACTTTTCCAAAGCCCCAATCTCATGAAGTACCGACTTAACATAGTTTTTAAAAGCCGCATTAATTTTTAAAGGAGTTTGGCACATGTGTGGTTTAGTCTGTTTTATGTTCCCTTAGGGAGAAGCCAGAAGGCCTGTGGCCCTCGGTACCTCCCAGTGCCCTTTGCTTAGATAACAAGGAGACCATGACATTGTGGGGACTTTTCCTGCTTTCTCATGAAGCTGAGGGGAAAGGGAAGTTATCTTCTGAGACTCGGTTCCTCTAAACGGAGGCAGGAGGAGACCTAGCATCATCCATTTCTGTTCTTCTTCCCTAGTTGGAATTGGGGCTCTGGGCCAGCTGGCACCTGCTGCCAGGTTGGCTGGGTTAGGTTCAGATGCGAGAACGAGCCCCCCTCTTTGCAGTGGCCCCAAAAGGCAGCTCCAGGCTCAGCGTAACTTTATTTAGGCCCTCACTTGTGTATACAGAACCAGACCGTCAGCACCAATAAGACCTGATGGTTTCTGAAGGGGTCTGTCCTTCTGGTCTCCGAGGCACAGGGGATGGTTTTGAGCAATAGCCCACTGAGTGCGGAGTGGGAGAAGGCTTATTCAGATCCCTGCATCTTCCACATCAGCCCCAAGGGGGAGGAGAATGACATACAGGCTCCTGGACCGTTTGCAGACAGGGTCACGTTAGGGTCATGTGGAACTTGGCGTTCACGTGGCAGAGTGGAAGGTTGGGGAATCGGAAGCCTCTGGCTTTCCTGCAGGCCGGCTGAGGGAGGGTCTCTCTGTACCTTCCTGTCTACATGGCTCCCAGGAGGCCCTGGGCTTGTCTTTGATGATTGCATCACAAGACAGTTGGGGAAATAACTCAGTGTGATGCTTGGCAATGTCGGTGTGAGGGGCACTGGCTATCGTCCGCACTCTTCGTTGCTTGGAGAACTGTGAAGATGCAGTAACGTCTTGCAGTCCAGCTGTTGAGAACGATGAAACGGGAACAGCAGACATCCGTGGCAGCGCTTACTCCAGGCAGCTCCTTTTTTGGAATGGGAAAATTCCACTTACTCTTATTTTTACCCCTTAAAGCAGAACTGGACAGAGATGGGACCCTGGCCCAGCATGCCAGAGGAATAAACCGTGGCAGCTCCTCCCGGTATGAGCTGAAGCAGAAGGAACCCAGTTATCTGGCATGTGGTGTCCCAGATTTGGAGCCAATTCCTGCTGTGAGAGTCTCAGAATAGTCACCTTGAAACTGGCTGAGGTTGGGTGGTGAGAAACACCCCAATCAGACCTTTAAAAGTGTGCTTGGAAGCCAGAGCACACCGGCTGTGCTACCATCTCAGTTCCCAGCCTGGGAGGCAACTGTGTGGGACTCTGAGTTACAGGGTGAGCCCACACCCCAGCATCACACCTGCACACACACACACACACACACACACACACACACACACACACACACGGAGTGAGCCAGGCATAGGTCATTGAGACCTACCAGAGAGGTCAGGTGTAGATTGGCGACACCCTTTGGAAATAAATTACCGTAGTGAATCATAACCACTCGTCAGGGAAGGTTGGCAGTCATTCTTGGGATAGCTTCACAGGACAGCCATGGTGCTCTAAGTGCCCACATGTATGTTGGCAGCACATACACTAAAGTTGGAAAAGCAGAGAAGATTTGCATGACACCATTAAGAAAAAATCCACATTAAAAATGAAATTGGGGCCAGGCGGTGGCGGCGCACGCCTTTAATCCCAGCACTTGGGAGGCAGAGCCAGGCGGATCTCTGTGGGTTCGAGGCCATCCTGGCCTACAGAGCGAGATTCAGGAAAGGCGCAAAGCTACACAGAGAAACCCTGTCTCGAAAAACCAAACAACAAACAAGTAATGAAATTGGAATTTAGTTATATCCTGAAATTTTTAGTAGCGAACAATGATACCCCAAATTCCAAAGTATGCCAGAATCCACAATAGTTTTGATTCTCAGAAAACGTCAGCTGTTCGGGTCAAGGCTGCTCAGCTGGTGAAACCTGGGCAAATAGTCCTGAACTCCAGCTGTTGTGACCGCCAGAATAATTCCCATTTCTAGCATTTCTGACTTGGGGTCTCCGACCTCAGAGCAGAGATGCTAGCCAGGCACCAGCCCCCTGCCAATGACATTTCCGTCTTTGGGAAACAGTGGAGGACAAGGGTCAGTGTGTTACTTTGGTAGCTTACGGGGCCTGGTTTCTCAGGAGCTAGGTATGTCTCTTCCAGCAGAGTTACCAAGTGGTGATAGTGTCCCATTTAGTCGTGGACTGCTTCCTCACAGACTTTGTTCCCAGGCCCCTGGCTGGGTTACCTCGTTATTAAACTTCTGGGTTCAGGGCCCTTCCCTCTAGTTGGCTTTTGTTTCCTGACTTTGCTGTCATTCTGGAGACTTCCACACAAGCCTGTCAGCCATGGGTGTTCTTGGAAAGTGGAAATAGGAATCGTGTGTTGTGTATCTGGGGATGTCAGTGATGCCAGAGCGGTCAGAGGCCTTGTGGGTGGACGGAGGTGCCCTCCTGTATTTGGAGGTGGTGGGGCTGTGTCTGAAAGCGCTTTGCTTGGGGTCACGACTCCTGTAAAGCCAGCCTTCTTCTGTAAAGCTGGAGAAGCCCTGTGAGGGTCCAGTGTGGTTCAGCTGTCTAGAAACAGCTTTTGTGGCAGGGTCCAAGGGAGTAGACAGGAGCTCTGTGTAGGGCACCTGCTGCAGGAGGGTCCCTGCTGCAGGAGGGTCCCTGGAGAGAGGATGTGGGCGTGCTTATGTCTGAAGAGGGGGAGGGAGCCAAGGCTGCTGCTGTGGGACATTTCAGGGTCCCCATTCTTTGCCTCTTGGTGCGGGGACAATGCATTGTAATCGGGACAGGAGCATGAGACAGCAAGACGAGCCTCATCCAGACCCAGCCCTGGAGTTTACCTCCATGGGCACTGGCCAGGGGCTGCCAGGATGACTGGGTGGCACTTCTGGGGTGAGGACAGGACATAGGCAGAGCGACACAAGGTCATCCCCACCCCACCACTGTCCCAGCCAAACCCAGAAAAAAGATTCTATGCCCCACTTGGAGACCCTTAGGTCAGCCCACATATACACTGTCTCTTACTCCAGAGCTTCAAGAACATGTGTGTTTGGGGCTTGCCTGCTAGTGACCCGCAGAGATGATTTCTCTGCAGTTGGGATATCACGCCACTCAGGTATCATTGAAGTTAGATCTCAGAGGACCCCTGGGAAGGATTTTTCAATCTCCACGCAAATTCTGCTTTCCCCAGACCCTGGTGAGTGTGCCTAGCCTGGACCTGATCTCTGTTTTCCCAGCGCCAAGAATGGCAGATTGCTTTGCAAACATTGTTTTTCCTTTAAGTCTGACTTCAGCTGTCTCATCAGGAAACATCGGGTTCCCTATCTCTTACTTCAAAAGTAAAATCAAGAAAGTCATGCTGACAGCTACCCCAGCTTGTGTGCGTCCACCCCCGTGAGCAGGTGTTGGCCGTTTGGATGTCCTCGTAGAAGCCCGTGCTGACCCTTGCCTGAAACTGTGACTGTTAGCTGTGGTCGTGCCAGCCGTGGTCGTGCCAGCCGGTGCTGTCACACCGCTTGAGTGAACTTCTACTTCTTGCTCACCGGGATGCCATCCTTGTCATTTTCTTACTGGGGTCACTGAGGTGGAGGGAGGTGGCTGTGATGAGGCTGGTGTGCGGGTAGCCCCGGTTTAGACCGAGTTGGTAATGGTGGTAGAGTGTGGGTACAGCTGAGCTTTCTGCTCCTGTCCTTGGAGTGTCCGCTCTGTGTCAGGTGTGACGGAAGGAAGCCCTTCTGAGAAGGGATGTCATCTCTCTAGCTGAAGACTCTGATTGGGGGACCTGAAGTCGCAGAGTTCTCCTGTGGCTTTGACATGCCCATGTGGGAAGTTTTAAAGCTTGTCTAGGAGGCAGCTATCTTGTCCCTTGCTTACGTAGACCCCACTCCCTAGTACATCTCCACCTGACCCTTTCCCAGGCTTCCTCTTTGCTTTTCAGGATGGGAGATTCCAGCACAAGTGTGTGTCTGTGTATTGCAGTGTTGGAAGGGTTCGTTATATTCTATCATTGAAAAGCTGAAAGAGAGGAAAGGCAGGCAAGCAGAACTCCTTGTTAAGTCAGATTAGGTGTACACAAGAGAAGAGAGGGCTCTGTGTGTGTGTGTGTGTTCACATTTGTGCATGCTTGTGTAGGAAGGATGGCCAGTCCCCTTGGCCTCTGTAACCACTTATTTAATGAAGGCCTTGGACACTTGGGGTTGGTGTGGAGGATGTAGTTATTCAGCTTTGTGGGTGATGAAGTGAACCAGACCTGAGATTGGGGCAGAAGTGGCTCGGGAAGGTTCTTGCAGACTTGTTTTGAGGTCAGTGGGTTCCCTGGGGTTCCTGTGAGGCATCTACACAAAGGACCCAAGATAAGAGCCAGGAACTGATGCATACCACACAGTAAGACAGAAACCCTTGTGAGAGCAACTAGAGGAGACTTGTCCAAGCAGCGTGTCTCTGGAGGTGACACGTCTCCCCTGTGCAGACCTCATCGTCCAGTCCTGGCCGTGTTGGGCCGCCCCCCCCCCCCCTGGCCTCCCTCCGCCAGTCTCCCTCCCCTTTAGTCCTGACGTCCCAGCAGGCCCCAGGTGGTTCTCGCTAACCCGTGTGGTCTCTAACCCCGCTTGTCGGTCGGCTGCACCGCCCTGTCTCGACTGTGCAGTTTCATCGGTAGCTCCTTTGTCTAACGTGTGTGGTAGTCGGGCATCCCTCCCTAACTGTGACCTGTGACTCTGGAGACACCATCCTCATGCCGTTGTCTGTTTCCCTCCCAAGCACTGGGTTTCCCTTGAGGAGAATGCAGGTTCTCAGGTGCTGCTAAGCATGAAAAAGCATTTCCGGGCTTTGAGAGCCCGCCCTCGCCCGTGTGCCAGGGGGCGAGAAGCTGTCTGTTCACGTATTAAAGTTCTACGTGAAAAGCCTACACACCTCGGCCAGGGTTCCTGGCATTGCACAGAGGCCGTGCCTTCTAACCAGAAGGGAGCACGGGGTCTTAAATAAACCCTTCAATCGGAGTTCAGCTCTGAAAATGCAGCGCTTGTGGGAGATGTCTAAAATCAACTGCTAAGTTCTCCCAGCCAGCTAGCCTACCGCGGCCACCTGGCCAGAGTGCAGTTTTCCGCAAGCGAAGCCCGTGTCTGTCTGCCCCTCACCCTCCGCGCCCTTCTGTAACGTTGCGTTTTGTGTACGGCAGGTGGCAGGTTCAAGAAGGAGATTGTGGTTGATGGCCAGAGTTATCTGCTGCTGATTAGGGATGAAGGGGGCCCCCCTGAGGCACAGGTGAGTACTGCATGCACACCCAAGCCAGACTGTCTTTTGCTCATTGATGATGACCTTATCTAGAAGCCTGAATGAGAAATGTCATGTTTTAAAATAAGGGAATTTAGAAACACATGAAGTTTGGGTCTGGGTGGCTGATTTTTTTTTTTTTTTTTTTTTTTGTTTTTTCGAGACAGGGTTTCTCTGTGTAGCTTGGCGCCTTTCCTGGAACTCACTTGGTAGCCCAGGCTGGCCTCGAACTCACAGAGATCCGCCTGCCTCTGCCTCCCGAGTGCTGGGATTAAAGGCGTGCGCCACCACCGCCCGGCGGGTGGCTGATTTTTTAAGTTTTTAAGAAGGAAGAAAAAGCAGATGCATCTGTGTGACAGACTGTCGGGGTGGCTTCTAGAAATTTCTGTGCTTTAAAAAATTGTCCTGATCCATGTCCCTCCCCCCTCCTCCCCATTTAATCCCAGAGTAACATCATTTTCAAAGTCCGCTGGGTAGAATTAGCCACTTGCTGTGTCTGGCAGTGACAGGCGTGGACATCCCCCCCCCCCCCCCACCAAGCTTCTTAGCCCACGTCAGTCCCCAGGGAACACTAGTTTGCAGTGTACTGTGACCCCCTTGAACTATATCTGGAGAGGTTACAGCACCGCTTTTATCCGGCTTACTGTCTTCTACATCTACACCATGATCTTCTCCATGAAAAGAGCTGAGACCTAACCACAGCCCACACCCCGCTAGGGAAGGCCGCATAGGACATTTCTGTCTTGAACATCTCTCCCTGTTGGCTTGGGTCGTGGTGGTGACTAAGGTAGATGTTGCTGAAGAACCCAGTACCCGCTGTAAATGCTACTGTCACTGTGGAACAGCTGCTAAGTTTAGGAGAAGGCTGCCAGCGAAGCTGTGAAAAGCAGTTAGGAGGTACAGCCAGAGACACCGAGGTGAAATTTTATCCCCTTAAGATCGTTGAGATAGTAGCTTCTTTTGCTGTTGCTGTGATAAAATGCCCTAGGAAAAGCAACTTAAGGGAGGGAGGGTTTATCCTGGCTCACAGTTTAAGAGAACAGCCAGTCCATCAGGGCCGGAAGTCAAGATGGCAGGAGGTTGAAGCAGCTGGTCACGGCACATCCTCAGCTAGAAGCAGAGAGTGATGACCGCGCGCTGCTGCTCAGCCCCCTTTCTCCTCTTACAAGTCCAGGATCCCAGCCAAGGGAATGGTGCCGCCCACAGTGGGCGGGGCTTCACACCTCAACTCAGTCAAGATATTCACCAACTGATACGGCCAGAGACCCATCTCCCAGGGACCCGTCTAGATCCTGACAAAGTGACTTGAACCGTCACACAGTGTACTTGGTGGTTAGGAGAAAAGAATTGTGAAGGCATGTTGAAAGCGAAAAACATTGGTTTCGTAGAAGTTAGAGGGCATGCTCCCCGAATACTTCCACCCTCTGGATCACTGCAGCATTTGGCTTGTGACCGGTGCTACCCAAAGGCAAAATCTCTCTTCACTTGGCTTGGCAGACGAGGAGTGTGTTCTGCTGTAAGAAGGGTTCTCAATGTGTGTACGTGCTGTTGGAACGTGGGGGTGTGGAGTCTCTTGTGTAAATATTCCACATTCAAATGAATACGGTTTGTTGTGGTGGGTGTTACTTTATTCACACACACGCACACACACACACACACACACACACGCACACACACACACACACACACGCACACAAATTGGGTACCTTGCCTCGGCCATAATCACTTACCCCGGATAAGCTTCTTTTGGAGAAGGGGCCCTCTTGTTTGTTTATACACGTAAAGAGAAGAGCGTTTAGTACCAGACTCAGACAGGATCTAGAAGCTGTCCTGTCAGCTTCTGTGAGAGGAGGTTGCTGGGCATTGTGGGAGCCCCACTCCCTCAGCTTCACCCTGCCTAGGGAGCTGGTGTAAATAAGGTGACCCAAGAGGACTGAGTATAGATTAACCTTACGCTCCCCTTTTAACTTTCCTAAAAATAAGTAGTAATTTCCCAGCAGGGGGCTGAATGAGTTTAGTGACACCTCAGCCTCTGCTCTACCAGGAACTCTCTGGAAAAGGCACCATCAGTCTCAAGTGGTGGGCAGTGTGGGCACCGGGACAGTTTTGAGCAGACTGTGTGGGCACAGAGGAGCAGTACCCTCTCAACCTCTAGTCCACTAAGTCTTTTCAAAGGTTCTGAGGAGGCTGTGTGGAACTAACCCCACCTCCACCACCACCACCACCACCACACACACACACACACACACACACACACACACACACACACACACACACACCTGTCCCAGATGGGGAGCCTTCTAGCTGCAGGGTCAGTCAGGCCAGAGGGTAGGTAGACACTTAGGATCGCAGTGACCTGGGGAAACAGCAGGGCTGGGTTCTCAGAAAGCGAAGGGCCCTGGTGGAAACACGGGGGTGGAGGGTGTCCCGTTCCCATGTACACGTAGAAGATTTCGGTGATCAGCCACAGTGCACAGGCAGCAGGTAAGGGACGCCCCGATGCTCACAGAGGTGTGGTTCACACCTCCTCCTGAACCCCCCTCAGCTGCCCCTTCTCTGCTCTTCTCTCTGCAGTTTGCCATGTGGGTGGATGCGGTCATTTTTGTCTTCAGCTTGGAGGATGAGATCAGTTTCCAGACTGTCTACCATTACTACAGCCGAATGTCCAACTACAGGAACACCAGCGAGATCCCACTCGTGCTGGTGGGGACCCAGGGTGAGTGCCAGACCTCCACTGGCGTTTTTGAAGGTTGTGTGGACATGTTCTCAGTATGGAGGGATCTGGAAATGACCTGAAACAGAAAATGGGGGCTGAGGCGTTTCCTGATTGGTTCTATGGAGAAGTCAATTCACCTTAGACAGACATCGGCCCCACCCCACACACCTCAGAGGCTTTAGGAAAACCCACTTTCTTGTGTTTTCTACATTATAATGCCTTAATTGTCTTTTGCACAAGACATCTTTTAATCAAGTTGCTATTATTTATTTTTATTAAAACAAATATCTGATTTATTTTGACTTTCAGTACCCCTTTAAAGTAATACTAGCTCTGATACACCGCTGAGCTTTGCCTCACCCTTTCTGTTTCCTGGGGTCTCCATCCAGCAGCTCATTCTCAGTACAGGGAACCTGGGGCTCTCATTCTTAACTGTGTTCCATGTCACTTAAAACATGGCCTCTTAGTAAGGGGATTGTCACAGAGTCGGACAGCACCTCACCCCAGGTCAAAGACTCATGAATTGGCCACTGGCGTCCGGCCAAGATTTTAAGCAAAATTATGATCTCCCTTCTGGGGTCTTCTTAATTTTGAACTGTGTTTGTTACTTCTGTTGGAACTGGTAAATCTGGTATTTACCAGTTCAAGTGCAGTCGAGAGACTCAAACTGGGCAGGGTTTGAGAAGCAGTGTGTTGATGGATGGAGTATATGTCCTCAGCTTGTCACTTGCAAAATAATAGAGTCACATTTTTACGGAGAACACTATTTCTCTCTGTGTTCTAATGCATGCATGCAGTGGCCAGTCAGTTGGTCTCTCCTGATTCGGAAACCTGCAGCTCAGAACTACAACAGAACCTAAAACCAAAGTGAAGACATCTTTGTTCCTCTGGCTCCCTCTGCTGGTCACCTGGAGACAGTGCCTTGGTTCTTACTGTAGTGGAGCCCTCATATCTTCCTGGGGCCCAGCCACCGAAGATTAAAAATACTGAAGATGTGTGTAGTGTGCACACGTGTAATCCTGGCACTAGGGAGGTTGAGCAAGATGGATTGCCAATAAAGGCTAGACTGGGCTATAGAATTAGACTCTCAAAAATACAAAACAATGTCCTGGTGTGGTGGCCCATGCCTTTTGTAGCAGCACTCAGGTGGATCTCTGTAAGTTCAAGGCCGGCCTGGTCTTTGTAGCAAGTTCCAGGCCAGCTAGGGATACACAGTGAGACCCTGTCTAAAGAGCAGGGAGGTGGGGGAAGAAGAAGTCACCTCTCCTGAACTTGTGAGCGTTGTACACGGTGCATGTACTGTACAGACATTGTAGGTAACCCAGGGATGACTTGAAGTCTACAGGCAGATAATACAAGTCCTGGTCAAGTGTCGCCCCATCTCATGGAAGGGGCGGGATGTTTGTGCGTTTGTGTACCTAAGAAAGCCCTGAAACCTCTCCCAGAGGATGGCACTGTGCGGCATGGGCGACATGGGCAGCATGGCTGAGGTACCTGCTCAGGAAAGTCTTCAAATGGCGTTTTAAAGCCAGTGCCTCTCCCAGGCAGATTTTCCCCACAGCTGTCTTAGAGCAGGAGCGGAATTCAGAACGAGTACTTTCCCTGTGGCTGGCCAAGCAATTCCCAGCAGTTGGCCTGGTATCTTAAGAGCCATGTGGGCCTGCGTCTGAGACACGATGCTTTCCCACTGTGGATACTCTGTGACTCATGGCTCACAGCTGGGCTGGAAAGAACAGATTTGGTCACTGCGTTTTCTCATACACACCACTGTTTGTTTGCTGTTGGTGGAGAAGCGGAGTAAGAGCCCAGGCGCTGGGCTCACACACACCTAGACCAGAGCTGCGGTGGCCAGGTGGCCCTGTTTGCCTCTCAGTGCTCTGGGAGGGTAAATTGAGGAATGGATGGAAGGCATGTAGTCATGTGTCAAGGACCAGTCAGTGGACACAGGACTTGACCTGGATTGAGGTTCATTTTTATCCCCTATATCTCGACATGGGACCAGTTGTTCTGAGGCCCTGCTTAGACCTTGCTGGTGATGGGCGAAGGGACCCGGGCACCTATGGCAGGAAACTGGACTGCGTGTGGCTTCCTCATGATCTGCTGTCAGTACCCATGTGCTGTGTGCATACTGGGCTCCTGAGACACCTGTGCCACCTCTGGGGACATAAGCAGTGAGGCTGGATGGTGATCTGAGAAGGTCCCCGAGGTTTCCTTTCTGCTGGCTGGGGTGGGTGGTTTCAGAGGCCAGAGAAAGAACTGAAGAGCCGCTGTTCACCCTTAGGAATGTCTGGCGGGCAGGAGGCCAGTGCTGGGAGAGCTGCAGAGCTCAGCGCACCTTCTAGGGCAGGAATGGGTGCCCTGCCCTTCATAGTGGGGACACATGGGTGAGCGAGGGCCCTGCAGTGCCCGTTAGGCCAGCCCTGCCCCCAAAGACTCGCAAACAGAAGGGGAAGCAGTGTTAGGAAAATCGCCAAGTTAAAGTGGTGCAAGAGGGCACTGGGCAGAGCCAAGCTGAGCTGCAGGCCCAGAGGCGCCGCTGTGACACAGCCGAGCTGCACTCATTGTGGGTGAAGCAGCTGCAGGAGGGTGGGGGCCCCAGGTGGGACAAACTGTGAGCTAGGTGGGGGCTCGAGGGCTGGGCTTCCCAGGTTAGAAGTGCACGGGCTTTGAGAAATGGTGCTTTCTAACTTTGTTCCTCCCTGGTTTTCTTAAAGGAATGTTAGGCCTTTATAAAGCACCTCTTTCCCTACTTGTTGTAAATGATATGTTGACGTACTTACTTGTCCAGCGAGACAGATGAAGTGTTCTCAGTTGGGGATGGTATTGTCACATGACACTAAGTGTCCCAAATCACACTATTTTTTCTTTTTTTTTGAGATGCACCAAGAAGTGAGCCCAAAGGATAGGTTTATGAGTCTCTCTCCAGGCTGGCCTTGAACTCAGCCCTCCCAAATGTCAAGACTGGTGTGGGCCTCCTTGCCCTCACCATTCTGTAGCTTGAGCCTATTATTTTGGGGTGAACTATTTTCAGAATTCCAGCTTCGGGGAGGAATGTTATGTGCTGTAGCTAGAGTTTTTCTGGTCCTGCCTGGCCCACAGTCAGGACAAATCTCTCTCACCCGCCAGTCCCGCAGCAGCTCAGACCCAACCAAGTAAACACAGAGACTTCTATTGCTTACAAACTGTATGGCCGTGGCAGGCTTCTTGCTAACTGTCCTTATATCTTAAATTAACCCATTTCCATAAATCAATACCTTGCCATGTGGCTCGTGGCTTACCGGCGTCTTCACATGCTGCTTGTCATGGCGGCGGCTGGCAGTGTCTCTCCTCAGCCTTCCACTTCCCACAATTCTTTCTGTTATTCCCGCCTATACTTCCTGCCTGGCCACTGACCAATCAGTGTTTTATTTATTGACCAATCAAAGCAGTTTGACATACAGACCATCCCACAGCAATGTGCACTGGTTATGATGGGTTTGGGGTTGCAAGGGGCCCCCAGAACGGCAGAAAGCAGCCGGCTGTGGGGCAGGTTTGAGTCACGTGGGCTCCAGAGTCACGGGAAGCAATTGCTGACGAGCACGCTATCCTTGTCTGTGCAGATGCCATAAGTTCCACCAACCCGAGGGTCATCGATGACGCCAGGGCGCGGAAGCTCTCCAATGACCTGAAGCGGTGCACATACTACGAGACGTGTGCCACCTATGGGCTCAACGTGGAGCGGGTCTTCCAGGACGGTAAATGCCCAGCTCGTGACTGCCAGGGCTCTGGGAGAGCAGTCACACACAAGTGTGGGGACGGGAGCCCGCCGTGCAGCGTGTAGACGGCAGTGGTGTTGGGGCAACGCCACTTTCAGAGCTGTGTTTGGAAGAGGAGGCGGCGGCGCTGTAGAGCAGCCCTCCTGGCATCTGTGTGGCACGCTGCACAGCCTGCTCGGCGTAAATGAGCAACTCCAAAAAAGCTCCATCAACTCCACTGTGTGCAGATTCATGGTTGTAACTGCTTGTTCTTAACCAGGCCTTGTCTTTAAGACGAAAGGCTTAAATATTTGACATTTGGCCCTGGGGAATTAAAACTGAAAGAGTAAACTTTGAACCCCAGAAAGTGAAATTAGAACTTGGGGCTGAAAGTGTGGGCCAGCCTGAGGAACTGTTTTATTTTATTAGATTATTAATTGGCTGCCCACCTCTAGGAACAGTTGAATTTAGAGGGGCATCCGGCTTCCGGCCCTGCCAAGGGGGCATGTCAGTGATGGTGATGCCAGCTGTTGGTTATGAAAAACCCTGTAAAACAGGACGGAAGGGAGGGGTGGCCTCCAGCCTCAGGGATTAGATGTTTTGGAGCAACATGGGCTTAGAGTTGAGGTCTCAGGAGGACACTCCAGGAAAGTGTCTATTTCTGGTGGCAGCTGGGGAAAATCAGCCCGAAGCCCTTTGGTCTAAGTCTGCATGCGGCAGGTCGCTTCTGTCCCTCGCTTCTGTGGTGGGAATTGGCAGGGAGCAGAGTGGGACAGGCTGGGATCCTTACAGAAGGGTAAAGGTCAAAAGCCTTGCTGCTCATTGACCCTGAAGAAAACTTGCTACCAGCGACCCAGTCCGGGAACTGGGGCTGAGAGTGTAGCTCAGTCAGCAGAATGCTTGTGTATCATGCACGAAGCCCTAAGTTCAACCCCCAGCACTTGGAGATAGAGGCAGGAGGATCAGCTACATATCAGGTTCGAGGCTAGCCTAGGCTGCGTGAGACCCAGTCAGAAAATGGAAACTAATCTTGGTACTGTTTGACTAAGTGGCCTGGGATATCCCACGGACTCCCTAGGCACCTCTGCCTGCAGCATGTAGTCCGCAGCTGCCCTGCCGTCAACCTCACAGGTTGAGTTGCACTAGGGTTGGCTGCGAGCTGTAAAGACAAAGCAAAGACACACTTGAGGTCTTTCCAAAGCATGGATTCTGACACACAGCAAAGTCCACACTCACTGTTGCATGACCCAGACACCTGTGTGAGCTGACTGAAGGACTGGAAAGGCCTAGGCAGGGTCACAGGCAGATCTAGCTGACTGCCTGTTTCTATATAGATGGGCTTTTCTGATGCAGCCATCTGTTTGGGACTGCAGAGGGCACAGGAGTTCCAGCAGAGACACCATGCTGCCAAGCCTAAGACAGGTACCCCCAGCCCCCAGGGAATGGCTGTTCCTTAGGTGGGCTACCAGAGCATGCTTGTGTGGGTTCATTCTCTTCCACGACTTCCTTATTTCTTACATTTATCCTGTTTAATGCTCCTGGGTTTCCATAATGACAGGAACCAGTTCTACACAAATAATCTTGCAGATTGATAATTGGCAGCATCAAGACCATGGAAGCGTTTCAGTTCACTCCTGATACAGCAGCATATTCTCATAGAGTGCTTCCGACAGTAGATAGCTTTTCCTCATAGGTCTGGATACTCAAAGCCCAAGTTCAAGGGCCTGGGGAGAGCCTGTCTCCCTGTTTGCAGTGTCTTCACGAAGGCAGGGAAGGGTAAGAGTTCAGGGTAGGAGTTTGATCACCATAGATGCTCAGTTCCCAGCACACAGCAGAAGGCTTGGGGTCACACCTGGCACCCGTCTGTGGGATGGAGGCATCCATCCCATTGTCCTCTCCAAGACGGGAGGCTGCCGAGGGAGTGATGCTCACTCCAAATGCCGGGACTATAAAATACTGCAGGAGTGAGGTCACACAGTGTGTTCTTGGGGTGTGTTTTCATAGGCTGCAGACTTCTGTTCACTTTACTTCTTATTCTAGAACAAACACAATAAGCGTTTACATTTTAGGGTCTCAGAAATAAGTAACGCCCATGGTGCCGGAACATCCAAATGCATGACAGGTTTGTGTTTGTCCATCAGGTGTTTTCATTTATATGAAGAGACGTTTTAAAAAATAAGCATCTTCAGTCTGTCTGCTCCTCCGCAGTTCTTTGCTGCTCGGGGTGTCTGGGAGAGAGCCGCACACTGGTTTCTATGTTTTCAGAGTGAAAGGTCATTTCTGTGATAGCATTAAGTCCTTTGAAGAGTCTGTGATCTGTTCCCTTAGGGCTTAAATGGGTATGTAAAAATAATGAGCTGCAGAAAAATTAGGCTCTTTCTGCAGACAGGATTTTTCTATTGCTGTGTTTTCTTGTTTTAAACAAAAGTTTTGGTCATTATTAATATTGAATTTTAAAAATAGCTTGTTTTGTGAGTGTGTGTGTGTATATGTGTGTGAGAGAGAGGGGTGGGGTAGGGTTGGGGAGGGAGCAGGGCGAGGTTTAAGGCAGGGTCTCTTGTGGCCCTGAGTGGCCTTGGTCTTACTGTGTGGTTGAGAATGACTGTGAACTATGTTCCTTCTGCCTCTACCTCCCAAGTGCTAGGATTACAGAGGAGTGTCACCACACTCATCTAAAAGGAGAAATTCCTGAACGATCTTCTCTTAGTCACTGTTCTGTTGCTCTGAAGAGACACCATAACCACTGCAACTTTACAAAGGAAGACATTTCATTGGGGCTGGCTTACAGGTTCAGAGGTTTAATTAGTGCATGGCAACACTCATGGTAGACATGGTGCTGGAGAGGTGGCTGAGAGTTCTACATTGTGATCGGCAGGCAGCAGGAAGAGAGACACTGGGCCTGGCTTGAGCATCTGGAACCCCAAAGCCCTACTCCACCAAAGCCAAATCACCTAATCCCTGTCAAGAAGTACTACTCTCTAATGACCAAGCACTCAAATACATGAGCCTGTGGGGGCCATTCCTCTTCAGACCACCACAGATCTCATATGGGAGTCCTTTCCTGTTTAGATTTGTTGTTCTTGTCAAAGAAGTGCTTCTGCTCTGGATGCAGGCCAACAGGAAACGCCATGTCAGAAGGTTCCAGACACCCTTGGTCAGGTTCCTAGCCCTCACTTGCCAGGGCTTCCTTTGCCGGCTGATACCTATCATCCTGGTGGATGGGTGCCATCTGTTAGAGTGGTCCCTATTCTGGGAAGGTGTGTGACAGTCCTCTAATTTAACTCTACCATCCTAGCTGGGTTACATGTATGCTTCAGTCAACGTTTTGGAAAGTACTTAGCCATTCTATTGTCTTCTGTCCCTGCCTGGTGGGCGACAGCTCACCTGTATGAAAATACTGGCTGGAAACCAGTGCTGTGAGAGATCTCCTGCCTCTTCCTGGTTATTGGGTACATAGGAGGCCTCAGCCTACCTCACATCTGCTGCTCCCACAGACTGAAACACCCTCACATCGCACCTCTGCAGCTGCCCTGTCCTAATCACTGAAGTGCTGTGTTAAGGAGCCTGCTTGTGGAGCCCGATGACGCATGCCTGAGCATCATTATGTTTGGGCTGGAGCATCTCAGACCATTTTGTTATGCTGATGCCACAGCACTGTTGCAGAGATGCCTCTTAGGCCTGCCTAATCCTTCCTTGCAGTCAGCCTCATCCTCATGTGGGAGGCAGAGGGGTTATTATTTAGTTATTTCTGTTACTGTTGGCTGTCTCCTTCGTTCATGAAAAACTAAATGTGTTTTGGCAGAAGGATACATTCAAGTAAGATCTTTCATCTTTGGAAACAAGCGAGCCAGCCATAGATGATCTGGAAGTATTTGAGGCATTGAATATAATTGGACAGGGGAACTAATGAGCCCAGCTCTGTTTGGTTCTGGTGAAGGAGAGCAGGCCTGTTCTACACACACAGGCATTTACTCCCAGTGCCACATGGTCCTCTGCCCCACTGGTACCTGCCTGCTCTTTTCCATGTCACCCCCAATTCTCCTGTCTCCCACAATGCTCACTGAGCCTCAGTGTTGAAAATTTGTGAAGATTCCCTTACTTGTCATAGCCGAACCTACAGTCTCGTAAACAATAGTAAGGGTTGGCTTTGTAGTGGGGTGGGATGGGGCAGGTCTGGTGTCCCAGTGACACTTGGTTAAAAGGGGTCTGGCATCTCAGAACTTACAGGAGTAAAAGGTGATGGGAAATTTCTTCCCACACGAGGCTCAGTGCTGCTGGACTCTGTTGAAGTGGAAAGAGAGACAGAAAGCATGCTTCAAGCTCTAAAGGCAGCCAGTGAGCCTCTTCAGATGGTTCCTAAGATGATTGGTGGCCACCTTGCTGTCACGATCAACAGTAAGTGTCACCGGCCATCATGCGTGGTGGCACCTCACACAGTACAATCCCACAGACATAAGAATCAGCAGGTTGTCTCCCAGGCAGTCACATGGGCTCGGGAACTCTCTCTAGGTGCAAAGGTCTTCTCCTGCTCACGTGTGCGCTTGCTAGGTCAGGGTGGGCCTCTTTCCTCTGTGCATATGTGGTTTAATTGATTTTTAGTGTTGTATGCATGGGCATTTCGTATGTCTGTGTGCCATTGCCATGCCTGCTACCTGCAGGGGCCAGAGGGAGGTTACAGGTGGTTATAAGCCACCACATAGGTACTGAGAATTGAGCGTGGCTTCAAAAGCCAGTGTTCTTACCCACTGAGCCACCTCTCCAGCCCCTGCACATATACGTGTCTTATAGTGACCATTTTTATCGGACATGATATTGCCAGTACCCTTTGTGTGCATGAACATCTTCAAAGCCAGTAAATTTTCTCATATCCGAGGTTTAACCACAGACAGAAATAGTATCAACACTAAAACATAAACTTTTGTATAGTAAAACATATATTCAGAGACTTTAAAAGTGAAAAAAAAAAAAAAAAACAAAAATGGTTTTTTTTTTTTTTTTTTTTTTTTTTTTTGATTCAGAAATCCTGACACCCATGTTATGCTCCAACCAAGCACATGCGCCTTGGACGAGCCCCACGTCTGGTGGAGTTTCTGCTGCACTCTGTAAACAGGATGAGATGAGTTTGAGTGACAGGGAACTTTTCCAGAGTGAGCTGGGATTAGTTGGAGATGACCATCCCTGAGCAAGCCAAGAGTTTCTGAGTGTTATCATTTCAGGTTATAAATATTTCCATTTTTATTGGACCTGCCGTTTTTGTCTCTGGTCCATTGGAGTGTTCAGTGGACTCAGAGGACAGACTTTTAAAGAATTCGTCCCTTAGCTTTTTAGTTGGTTTGTCTAAAGTCACCCATGCAAAATGGAGGTGTTCCAGCGGGTGTTGTCGGAATGATTGTTAAGGTCTGTGGTCCAGACTGCAGCTGTGGCTGTAATGACTTGGGGTCAGATGTGGAACCTGGCCATTCTCTTTTTTCTGTTGGAGACAGGGTCTCATGTAGCCCAGGCTGCCTTTGAATTTACTGTGTAGCTGAGGATGAACTTTAACTCCCGATCTGACCCTCTTCCCGCCACCTCCCATGTGCTAGAATCATTGGTGCGAGCTGCTAGACCTCCTTCGTGTGGTGCTGGACACCAACCCAGGGCTGCGGTACAGCCCTGTTCTTGTTTTGATTTTGTGTGAAGACAGGACCTTACTATGTACCCTGGGCTGGCCTTGACATGCTTGTGAGCCTCACATCTCCTCTCGGGTCACTCTTGAGCAAAGGCATTTTTCTGTCTTACTGTGGAGCTGAAGTGTCCCAGAGGTCCCTGTGTTAACATCCTGGCCTTCAGCTTCATTGCTGGTGAAGTGGAACCTTTCAGGGATGGGGCCTGGTACGAGGGCTTCAGGCCCTCGAAGGCAAGGTGAGACGATGGTCCCTTCCGCCCTTGGAGGGATAGTGAGGCAGTGGTCCCTTCTGCCTTGGAGGGAAGGTGAGACACTGGTTCCTTCTGGCCTTGGAGGGATGGTGAGGCAGTGGTCCCTTCTGCTTTCATTCACGTTCTAGCCGCATGGCTTACTACCTACTCCCAGAGGGGTGTGCCAGCCTCGTCTGAGGGCAGAGCAATGAGCCCAGTTAACCATGGGTACAGCTCTGAAACCGTGAGCCCGCATCAACCTTTCTTCTTCGTCAGCTCTCCATCCCCAGCATTTGCTACAGTAGCACACAGTAGGAAGACAGCAGAGTCCTGTTTCAGGCAGAGACAACAGCAACTTTTTGTTTGATTGCGTGGAGGGTGGTATAGAAATGGAGGCTGTGGTCTGTCATGACAGTTTCTTACCCCGAGTCTGGAAGTCTTCATGCTGTGCCTCTCTTCTGGGAAACGCTCTGTACCCGGATGCTTGTATCTGCAGAAACGTCTGTGTCAACTCTCACGCCGCCAGAATTAGATCATTAAGCACACTATTAGCGACTGCTCTCTCTTTTGATTTTCATGTTAAGACTCGTCCCAGGCTCGTGGAATTAATTTTATCAATGACATAGAAAATGGTTATTTTAATCCGAGTCTTGCCTCGGCATCAGTACCATGTTTTGCCCCAGGATTTTCCCCTAATGACTTTCGCCAGCTTGAATTAGCTTGATGTATCATTAATGCATACAAATGGCTTTTATTTTTGTTCATAATCTGTTCATAATGCTGTGGCACTCTGCTCTTGCTAATGTTTTTAAAATGATTGAACAGTGATGTGCTTTTTGACCTATTTAGCCCTGCATAGAGGCGCTGATCAAAAGAATAAGGAGATGTCACTTCGCTAGGGCAGTCAGGAGCGGTTACCGTCTGTAGCTGATGTGTCTCACTCGTTTGAAGTCTCGTGGTTGGCTAACTCTTCTACTCCTCTGCCCTCAATAATCTTCATTCATTATGGTACCGTCTACAAATGCGTGGTCGGCAGCGCTCCGTTCGTCCAGTTCACAGAGGAGGAGTAGATGTGGTCCTCACGATACTGACCTTGTAAGGTGGGAAGCGTTCATCATGACAGTTTCTCCTGTGACACAAACAGAGTGATCCCGGCCAGGTCTTGGCCCCAAAAGTTGGAGAGCTTGGAGTAAATGACTGGTGTCCCCAGAAGATGAGCTCTGGATACTGGGGTTACGGTGCCTATTTAGGGTAGAACCATTTGTGCAGTATACAAACAGCTATCCTGTCTTCCTGATTCAGACAAAGTAAACCATGAAGAGTAAATTACATACTCATTTGTTATACTGTAAAGCTCTGGGCAGGAGAATAAGGAGAGATGGTTCATTGTCCCCAGAGACATAAACCACAAGGGGTGTGAGATAGATGAGTCATGGAAGTGGAAACCTACATCATGGGCATGAGGCTCAGTGGCAGCTCCTTCTGAGGCATGGTGTGTATGCAGGTGCGTGACCTGCTTGACAGACAAGGTGCTTTCCCACGCTGTGATTGCTGGCCTTTGCCCTGGTTCCGTGAGTGGGCAGGACAGCTGTTGGTCTCCTCGTAGACTCGGTTGTTTTCCTGCTTTGTTAATGTCTTTGCAGACTCAGTGCTTTGGTTCATGGCACTCTTTACGAGATGGCTCTCCTCCTACCACAAAAGCCCTCAAGTGAGAACTGAGGACTTGTGGAATTACAGACTTGCATAATTTTAGGTCCTGTTTTGTTTTCCTGAGACAGGTCTCACTCTCTAGTCCATGCTGGCCATGTTCTCATTCTGTAGTCCAGGCTGGCTTTGAACTTTATCCTTCTCATTTCAGCCCTGTGAGCATTGGGATCACAGGCTTGAGCCACTGGTCCTTGGTATCCAGCAGCCATCTGGGAGCCTGTGCACATCCAGGTTTCCTCCTGTAGCTGTCTCTCTGTGCATTTGTCCAAATTGTTTGTCTTCACAGAAAACCTTCATCGGATTATAGACAAAAAGATAAATCAAGTACTGTTTTACATAGGTCTTCCTGTAATAAGAAAATCAGTTCATTTCCCACCACCAGTTGTATTTGTAAGAGGCGGCAGTCAGTGCCTCAGGTGGGAAAGGTGTGTGTGACACACAGCGACCTCCTGTTCCTACAGGTGTGCATGCACTTAGGGCTGCTCCCCAGGCCTGCATATGGCTGGGAGCCCCCGGAAGTGGTATGCCTCCTCCAGCTCTCCCCACCCCTCTGGAGGAGGCAGGAGAAACAGAGCCCCAGAGACCGTGCTTTCTGTGTTGACTCCAGCAGCCTCGGAACCACTTCCTTTCCATACACACAGCCAGCCAGAGAAGTGCTGGGGCAGCCTCGGCCTTAGCCACGTGGCCCTGACAGTGGCCATGACTGTGGCCTCACTCTTCTCCTGCTGCTGCCCACAGCTCTGTTGCCCAGACACTAAAGCATCTCCCCTCCCCCACCATCCAGCTGTACCTTACTCTTCCATCTTTGGGACATCTGTCTCCAGCAAGTCATTGCAGTGAAGAGTAAAGACTTGAAAATCGTTTAATTTATTATTGTTATTGTGGGCAGGAGGGGGGGGGAGCTGGTCAGGAGACACATGCTGAGATACGTAGATGGAGGGTGGAGGACCGCTTTCCATGGGTTCTGGGAATCAAATTCAGGCTGTCAAGCTTATGCAGCAGCTGTTTTTATGTGCTGAGCCATCTTGACACCCCAGATGAAAAGACTCGTTCCATGGCCACCTGGGGCACAGGGGCTCCCTTCCCAGAAGGGTACAGCAGGGAGTGCATGTGGATGATGCCTCACTTTGCACCTGTCTCCTCCAGGTCCCACCCCTGTCTCAGTCCCAGCTTCCCATGGGTGCTGGCCCCTTCACTGAGAACACGTCCCTGGTACCTTATGTTCAAACCGAGGTTTTGCTCAGTGGGAGTCGCCCAGGCTTCCTGGGGCATTTTCAGCCCAGAGCAGGGGCACAGGAGGGACGGGGATAAAGTTGCCATCCTGTCATGACTGCTGTGGGGGGTGCCGCAGCCCTGCACCGGGTCACCTCCTCTCCCTCTGCTGTCTGCCTGTGCTTCAGGTGCACATTGTGAGTGCGTTCTGGTCTCACATTTCAGGGAGCCCCTTAGATTTCATTTTGTGTCAATAGTGAGATTGACTACTAGCTACCATGCTAGGAAACGCCCCCGTCTTTGTACCAAGACTTTGTAATGTGCAAATCACAGTAGTGTTTACTGTGTGAATTCACTTGTTGCCTGCCTTACAGACCGGGTGGCTTTTAGAGGTCAGGGACCCAAGGCCTTGTTTGGCTTCACCCCTCCCTCTTAGGTGAGCAGGGTCCATCCTTTTGGGGGGTGCATGCTCGGCAGAGCAGGCACATTCAGCTCTCTGTGTTTTGGCTTTAGTGTTACCGTGGTTTTAAGTGTCCTGCTGAAAGTCCTTGATTGTGTGTGTATTTACTTACTTAGTGCTGGAGCTCAAACCCAGGTCCTCTGACAACCTAGGCAAGCACATTACCAGAACCATGTTAGCATACTGTGGTTAAGATCTTACCTGGTAATGAACCAAAATGCTTCAGGTTCTTTGAGTTTCATAGAGTTGGCATATTTTAACATGCTGAGTTCTTAGACTAACTGGCTATAGCTAGCATGCAGACTATTTCCACCTATCCACACAGGCAATTTCTTAACAGACTCTGCAAGGTATGCAGGCAGGGGCCAGTGCTTTTGTAGTCTAGAGAGCTGCCACTAGGGGGTGCCAGAAGCACGTACACAGAATATTCTCATTTTGGATTTTCTTCTGCTGTCATGGTGGGAAATACTGACATGTTTTTAAAAGTTGGGCTTTAGGGGCTGGAGAGATGGCTTGATGAGGAAAGGGGCTTGCGGCACAGACTTGACCTAATGATCTTGAGTCTGATCCCCGGAGCCCACCTGAAGGAGGAAGGAGAGAATCAACTCTGCAGAGTCGTCCTTGGGCCTCCACACATGTGCTGTGGTGCATGCACACACCTGTCCACACTCACATGCCGTGATCATCAAGTTTAAAACTTTTAAGTCACACTCAAGCAGCAGCAGAGATCCTGGAGCCTCACTGGCCCAGCTTCTGGTCTCCAGGTCGTCACTCCTGTTGGTCTCGATGTAAGGTTGGGCTGTTAGGAAGGTGTTAGGGAGTGAGGTGATATGCAGAGGCAGCCCTTCCAGCAGGCAGCCAGCTCAGCGGCTGTAGAGTACCACTTGCAGAACGGGGTAGGTTTTAAAAGCCTGCTGTGTGGATAGCAACTGAGTCACCTGCCGCCTCACACTTCGTCACTGGCCGCTGGGAAACTGCCATCAGAGGCAGCCTGGTGGGCACGTTTTTTTGGCCCTGGGAGATTGAAGACTTCACTCTCTGCTGATGTCATCACATCCTTAGAGCTTTCAAAGTTGAAATTCACATTTATTTCTAGGAAAATAGATTTCTGTAGATTTGTGTATATTTTGTATCTGCTTGGAAACATTTTAGCATTTTTCCAATTAAAATACTTTAGGAACAATAATCAATGAAGATGCCAGTAAAAATGGTCTATGAACCCTGCCATTAGCTACAACATTTTATTTTAGTTTTTTTTGAGATAGATCTCCTGTCTCCCAGGCTGGCCTCAACTCTGTATATGGGTGTCCTTGAACCGTTCATCCTCTTGCCTCTGCCTCCTGACTGCCTGCACACCTGGTGTACGTGGTTCTGGGTTTGAACCCAGAGCTTTGTGCATGCCACGGGAGCACTTTAAAAACTGAACTGCGGTCCTAGCCTAACATTTTATGATTAGACTTCTATTCGATTTCTAAAACTTTTAAAACAAAATTGGAGGTGCTGGAGAGATGGCCCACCAGTTAGGAGCACTCGGTGCTCTTTCAGAGGACCAGAGTTCGGTTCCCAACACCCACACTGGATGGTTTTCAGCTGCCCCTGGACAGACTTTCTTGGCTATCTGTGAACCTCTTTAGAGAAGGCTGCCTCTGCAGCCAGGACCCCTCCTCCCTACTGGGGCACAGGCACCTACCATCCAGGCTTACACTTGGTACTCATTTGCATGAAGCTGCCATGGCCACCTTAATCCAAGAGGCCAGGTGCAGCTGGCAGGCCCCGTACACAGCAGATGCTAGCACCAGCTCGGAGCCTCCTTTCCAGAATCTTTCGGCTGCCCAGATCCCCTTCTGCTTCCTCCACTGTTGGAAGCACTGGAGAGAAAAGATTGGGCTGTGTTCATCTTAGCCCAGCTGGCCGTGTCCTCTCAGTAGCGCTTACACGAGCAGCTTTGCTGCAGGCGGTCTGAGGAAATGGCAGGTGTAGAGCCACCACAGAGAGGCGGTGTGCAGCTGGGAGAGTCCTTCCTGGCTCCTTCTCCCCGTGTCCACACTTGCTGTCCTGTTGGAGCCCAGAGCAGCTCGTGTTCAGATGAGAAGCACACTCAGCCCCCC
>CABHPR010146683.1:0-12379 GCA_902168415.1 Peromyscus melanophrys
TTTTTTTTTTTTTTTTTTTTTTTTTTTTTTTTACAAATAGTGGATACCACAGTCTTAGTTTTCTTTCTAAAGAAAGATCCATTCAACTTGTTTTGCTGGTGAAATGATTGGGGAGAAAAATTAAGTTCAGTGCTTTAAAAGATTCCGCAGACGTGTAAAAGGAGAAGGAATAAGAATTTTTTTAAAGGAGGAAAGAAAAAAAGTTCCAAATCTTAGTTACTCAGCCTCAGAGTGCTTTGTTATCATTTGCTATTAACCCAGAGGGGGATTCAGAAGCCCTCAAGGACAGGGTGCTGATGTCTGTGTTGAAGTGGTCAGTGGCATCCTGGATATCTGTTTCTGCTCAGGTCTCTGGCAGTACAGGATGATCACAAGGTCTAAGGTCTAAGGTCCAAGACATAATCGATGATGTGTGGCAAGATTTCCATCTTGGTCACCTTCTTGTTCTAGGGGATGCTGGGTACCAGATCCTCAAGCTTGGTGTAGTAGTCCTTCTTGTATAGCAAGTTCATTGGGTCACCTACTGGGGCTTTCCTCCAGGAAATGTTCAAGATTGATCTGACAAGCTGTTTTTCCCAACAGACCTCACCCAACTGATGCCTGATCACGGTGGAAGAAGACCTGGAGGGAGAGAGCTGCCCTGGAGCCTGGGCCACCACTGACATCTGCTAAGCTAGCTTCGCTGGCCATTGGGTAAGTTTTCCCTTCTCTCTACATCCTCACCAACTTTTTTTTGGAGAATGCAGCATTCTATCAGGGAGAGGTAGTACCTCATTATGGTTTTGGTTTGCATTCCCCTGATGATTAGTGATGTGGAGTATATTTTCATATGGTAGTATGTCTTCTTCAGAGGAATATCTATTTAGGTTTAGTGCTTAGTTTTTGATTGGGTTATTTGTTTTTCTTTTACAGTTGAGTTTTAAAAAGATTTTAATTTTATTTCTGTGTGGGTGGGTGCCTGTGGAGACCACAATATGGGGTTGACTACCTTGGAGCTGGAGTTACAGGTGGTTGTGGGCTGCCTGACATGGGTGCATGGGACTGAACTCTAGTCCTCTGAATGAGCAGCAAGTATTTTTAACTGCTGAGCCATCTCTCCAGCCCCAACTATTGAGGTTTTTGTTTTTTTTGCTTTGTTTGTTTATTTGCTTTTTGAGTTATTTGTATAGCCTCTTGAACTCCTTGTATTTCTGCTTATGGTATATACATATTTTCTTCTATTCCAGAAGGCATCTTTTCACTCTGTTGATTTTATTGGGGTTCACCATCTCTTTTAAAAACTTTCTTTCAGATTTATTTATTTTATTTTATATGTATGAGTGTTTGGCCAGCACGTATGTATGTGTAGTGTCTGTGTAGGTCAGAAGAAGTTGGATCCTCTAGAACCTGAATTATGCATAGCTGTGAACTACCATATGGTTTCTGGGAACTGAACCTGGGTCCTATGCAAGAGCAACAAGTGCTATTAATCACTGTTACCTGGTTTATTGTGTCTTAGTCATACCCTCTGTAGATGCTATTTCCCCCGGCTGGAAGGAATTCCCTTTTCTTTTTTTGAAAATTATTCACAAAGGCCTCAGCCTTACTTTCATTCATTTCCTCTCTCATAAAGTATAACAGCTCCCCTAGTATAGGATTACTTGATGTGATTGTAAATTCCTAGAGGACAGGAACCATATCTTGCTCATCTCTATAGCCTCCCAAACAGGAAGCATATTTCATTGTGTCCAATATGTGTTAAACAACTGTCAGCTTAGACGCACTTCTCCGTTTGAGGTGCAACACTTTGGGCTGTTTAGCCCCATGTGGTAGGCCAACACAATGAGAGCATTGTATTTGTTGCATAAAACCTGTCTTTCAAAGACACAATGCTACAATTGCTGTATACATCTGACAAAATTGTTAGTGCAATTTTTACATCCTATCAGTGTCTTCAAAGTCTCAGCCTTCTGCTGCTGTGTTGGTGGGCCAAAACTGTTCATTTACTAACAGACGAATAGACCACATTCAGCTCTCGGCGTAGGGGTGAGGGACAGAGCTGGGCCCCTGTGCTGTCTTTAGCTATGCTCGAATGAGACATCTCTTGTTGAGTTTTCTCTATCTGTTCTCCTTCTCTCATTCTTTTCTTCCTTTCCTCTTTCTCTCCCATCCACATAGTTCCTTCTCTCCTTCTTCCCTCTATCTGTGTTTTAATCAGCTTTGTGTTTCTGTAACAAAATGCTTAAGATAATCAATTGAAAAAGGCAAAAAGTTTCCATTGCCACACAGTTTCACTGTTTTTGGTCCATGCCAGGTGGTACATCATGGTGGGGAGAAAAACCATGAGAAAGCTAGCTGTTTACCTCCTTGCATCCTGAAAGTACAGAAAGTGGGGGAGCCAGGGCCTCAGTCCCTTTTTTAAAGGGATATTCTGGTGTTGTCTGAAGACTTCCAGATAGGCCTCACCTCCCAAAGATTGTACCACTTCTTCAAGTTGCTGACCCCTCCCCATGTGACTGCTATAGGGGGGGGGGGCACATCATATTCTTTCTCTCTCTTCAGTCTTTTCTCCTTCCCTCCATCCTTTCCCCCACCCCCTTCCTTCCTCCTCATCACTTTATCAGCTGACCTCTCCTTGCTCCCAACATTTCATGAGGTTGCTGTATGGGTATTCTGATGAAATAACTATCCTTTAAGTGAATAAAATGGAATTTCTATCTTTTTAAACTGCTGTTTTGAAGTATAAATTACACACAACAAAATACATCCATTTTAAGTGTGTAATCCAATGGTTTTCAGGAAATTTATAGAACTGTGCAAATACAACATCATTCCATTTTAGAATATTTTCATGACCTACAGAAGAACTGTGCTGACTTAATTTTAAAAGATTTATTTTTTTATTACATGTATGGTGTGTGTGTGTGTGTGTGTGTGTGTGTGTGTGTGTGTGTGTGCATGCATGCTCTTAGAGGCCAGAAGAGGGTGTTTGTTGGATCCCCTGGAACTGGAATTACAGGTGGTTGTGAGCCACCTAATGTGGGTGCTGAGAATGCAAACTTCAGACTCTCCAAGAGCAGTCATCATTCTTAATCACTGAGCCATCTCTTCAGCTCCCTGCATTTAAAATATTTATTTTATTTATTGTTCTTATTGTGTGGAAGGGTTGGGTATGCATGCTATAACACATAGTGTGGAAATCAGAGGCCAACTCGTGGAGTCCGTTTTCTCCTTCCACCTTTACATGGGTTCCAGGGATTGAACTCAAGTTGCTAGGCTTGTGGGGGGGCAAATGCCTTTACCTGAGGAGCCATCTCACTGGCCCCTGATTGAATTTAAATAGATGTATATTGTAGTGGTTTGAAATAAAATAGCCCCCAAAGGCTCATAGGGAGTGGCACTATCAGGAAGTGTGGCCTTGTTGGAGGATGTGTGTCACTGGGGGTGGCCTTTGAGGTTTCAAACCAGGCCTAGTGTCTCTTTCTTGCTACTGCCTGATGATCTGGGTGTAGAACTCTCAGCTAACTTCTCCAGCACCATGTCTACCTGCACTCTGCCATACTTCCTGCTATGACAATAATGGACTGAACCTCTGAACTGTAAGACAGACACAATTAAATGTTTTCCTTTATAAAAGTTGCCATGGTCATGGTGTCTCTTCACAGCAATAGAAACCCTAAGACAGTATATGTATATGTGTAAGTGTATGTGTATGTGTATTTATTTATTTAGGACAGAAGACAAGGCTCAGCAAATAAAAATGCTTGCTGCTCTTGCAGAGGAACCGAGTTCAGTAGCTCACAACTGCCTATAACTTCAGTATCAAGAGAGCTGACATCTTTTGTCTTTTGTGGGCACTTGCACACACGTATCTACATACCCACACACAGACACACATGAATACACATACATTTTTAAAATTTATGTAAGAGAAATTTTTAAATAAAAATTTAAAATTTATGTAAGAGAAGGGACATTATAGGACACTTTTTTACTTTTTGTTATGAAACAATAGTTATGTTAGATAGTTTAGAAAACATAAAAACAGATAAAAGAAAAGTATTAAAACCTTTTGTTCTACAATGTACAGACCACTACTGTCTACCTGTTTGCTCCTGTCTTAAAGGAAGCTGCTGTTCAGGGAATGCTGAGAAATTGATGAGATCTGGGGACACAGCAGCTACATATTAATAACTTCAGAACAGTATGGGGGAGCTCTTTTCACAATGCCAATTTTAAAGAATTGGGCTGGATTTAGGGCCTTTGAATTTGTACATTAGATAAATATTTATTTTGAGCCTTATGCACTGCATGCAGTCAGGGCTAAGTGGTGAAGTCAATGGACTAGATACATATTTATTTTCCTGGGTAAGAAGTCAATTACGGCCGAAGTAGACCATTGTGTACTGGGATTAAGATGTGGTTTTACTGGAATGGAAGTATGGATTTGAGATGCACATGGGCGGGAGTGTTAAGGGTGGGAGAGTGTTTATTGACAGCTGCTGAGAGGTTCTGTGGAACTTTAAATACAAAAGTCATGTGTTGGGGTACAGGGAAGGGGATATGAGCAGAAGAAAGGGGGAATTCTTCTACACACTCACACACACAAACAACAAGAAAAACCCAGATAAATTGGACTTTAGGGGCTTACCTTGGGGCTCCTCAACATGGCTTTGAAATGGGTAAATGAGGAGAGAAGTTGACCTAAAAGGCAGCTGTTGGTGATGGTGCAGAAGGAATTCAATGCAGCAAATTCTGAACAGCTTAGTAAGGAACCTTGCCTAGAATGAATGCCAAGTGTCAGGTCTTGGGGAAGGGGAGGCGAGGGAATAGATTGAAGAAGGAGCTAGAGAAAGCTCCTTCAGAGCAGGGCATTTGTTAACCCCATGGTGGGCTGGATAGATGGCTCAGCCATTAAAGGATAGGCTCACAACCAAGAATATTATCACCACAGATAATAACCAATGGGGTTCAGAAAAGACTTTAATCTTACCACACAAAACAAGGTTCCTCTTCTTAAATGTTTCTGAGGGAAGGGGAAGGTCCCACACCATGCAGTTAATAAATAGTCCATAGTACTGGTGACGGGACGGGGGAGAGTGGCGAACAGAGGCAGGAAACAAAGCAGGTCATGGCGTTGGAGCCTGGGGAACTTCCTAGCTCTGTTCCTGCCTTCCCTGGACATCTTCCACTGTGTGCTCCTTGTCCATCAAAGAGATAGAATACGTAGTCTGGGGGTACAGAATAGTTGTGTCTCCCTAGTCTTGCTATTGTTCTGTATTTTTTCCTGAATCAGATGTTGGGGGTGGGAACATATCCTGTGGAAGGCTCCAGGCAAAGCAGAGATCATAGATTTCTTACTAAAGGATACGTTATTCTTAGGTTAGTATCTAGATTCACACCTAAGACTTGAGGAGATTTCTGACTTAGCATCGAGAACTGACTGAAAGATTATAAGCAAAACCACACCAAACTTTTGTTTTTGTTTTAAATTTATGTGTATATTCCATGTGAGAGCACCCATGTGTGTCCACAGAGGCCAGAAAAATGCACTGGATCCCCTGGAACTGGAGTTACTATTGGCTGTGAGCCACCGAACGTGGGTGCTGGGAATTGAACTCCGGTCCTCTTGAACAGGAGCAGGAAGCAGATATCCTCACCTCAGATGCAGCTATAGTGAACTGAACCAAGGGCAGCTGGTTTTCTAGGGTAGATGTCTGTTGTAATGTCTTTCAAGGAGGATGTATTATGAATCATGACCATTGTGCTGTTTTTCTCCTTTTTCTTTCTTTAAGTAGGAATTGTTTGTGGAACAGTGATCCTGTTTCCCAGCCATTTCCTGGTTCCATTGTTGATGGTGAAATAACCTACCTAGAGATTGCCATGAAGTACAAGCTCCATTCAGATGACACGTCCAATAGAATGTGTATATATGACATCAAATAGAAGTGAAGCATCTGGGGAAACCAAGGAGACAAATGGGAGGGGGACAGGGAGGAAGGGGAGGTAAGTGGTTATGGAAGTGAAGTGGTTATGAAAGTGATATGTTCTATTGCTATATATATGTTCTGAAAAATGTCCTTATGTAAGGTAGTACCACATCCAATGAACATACACGGTAGACATTTAAAAAACTGAAACATAACTAACTCATTAAACCCATAAACAGTTATTGTCTTTCATTTTCATATAGCAGAAACTAATGTCCACACTTAAGTCATTAGTCCAAGTTACAAAGTAGCAAGAGGCAGATGTGTGTGTGGGGAGGTTGATAGTCCACTTCCAGAGTTGGCATACTATGCCGAGTCAAATGAGCAAATGCTCCTGTGTAGACATGCACATGGAAACATGAAACACGATGGGACTGAGGAGAGAACACAGCACCTGAGCCGCCTTTCTGGTTTCACAGACTTCTGTGTTCAGTTGATGACATCTTCATCTTCTCTTCACACCCTTGTTATTCTCTGCTGCAACACTTGAAAACTCCTGGTCCTCTGATTTCTCCCCTTGGCTGCCTAAGTCTAATCTGGTCAAACTTCAGGACTGTGAACCAAAAGCCTTTTTGATGCTTCCAGGAATAAGTGAAGGTACAAGGTATATAAGATCTTCAGAATGAAGGTCACCATGTCTATGTGTACATGTGGCAGACTTGATTTTAGGATGGAATTCTTAGACCCGTCCATCACTCTACCCAATTGACTTCAGGGCCCACAGATCACTTTGTCTTAGATTTTTTGAGGTTAGCTGAGTAAAGAGAGACAGTGTGGAAGATGAGAATGTGTCTATATTAAGTGAGTGAAGCAAGATGCATGCCTGGCCCTAAGCTTTGCCCAGTTCTGTACTTCAGATATATGTGAAGGAATGATTAAGAAGTAATGGGTATGGTGATTTGAATGAGAATGGCCCCCATAAGCTCATCTATTTGAATACTTGGTTCCCAGTTTGTGGAACTGTTTAGGAAGATTAGGAGGCGTGGCCTTGTTGGAGAAAGTGTGTCACAGAGCATGGGCTTTGAGGTTTCAAATGTCCATCTCAGGCCCAGTTTTCTCTGTCTTGCCTCTTGCTGTGGATCAGGATGTAAGCTCTCAGCTACTACTTTAGGGCTATGCCTACTTGCTTCCATGCTTCCTGCCATGATAGTGTCTTAGTTAGGATTTTTATTGCTGTGAAGAGACACCATGACCATGGCAACTCTTACAAGGAAACATTTAATTGGGGTGGTGTGCTTACAGTTTCAGAGGTTCAGTTCATTATCATGGTGGGGAACATGGCAGCATGCAGGCAGACATGGTACTGGAGAGGTAGCTGAAGAATCCTATATCTTGCAGACAACAGGAAGTCTACCAAGACACTGGGCAGTATCTTGAGCATAGGACACCTCAAAGTCCACCCGTACAGTGACACACTTCCTTCAACAAGACCATACCCACTCCAACAAAGCCACATTTCCTAACATTGCCACTCCCTATGAGATTATGGGGGCCAATTACATTCAGACTACTACAGTGGTCATGGACTAGTTGTCTGAAATTGTAAACAGGCCCCCAATTAAATGCTTTCTTTTATAAGAGTTGCCTCAGTCATGGTGTTTCATCGCAGCAATAGAACAGTGACTAAGACAATGGGGGTATCAGAGGTCTGCAGGCAGAAGGTATATTAGTTTCTTTTTGTTGCTATGATAAAATACCATGGCCAAAAGCAACTTGTAGAAAAAAGAGTTTATTTGGTTTACAGTTGCAGAGGGTTAGAGTCCATGGTAGTGGGATGGAGGCGTGGCGGCAGGTGGCTGGAGTAGAAAGCTGACTGATCACATCATTATATACAGCTGAATGAGGAAACAGGTTTATTATATGCAACTGGATGAGGTGGGCTAAATAATATCTGGGGTGGCAGGGTCTGTATACAGGAGCAGTCTCAGGTGGAGGTAATCTGGGAGGAGGAAGCTGTGGTTGATACTTTCTACACAGGCTGTCAACTTCTGTTTTCAGACCAGGGGAGGTCCTTACTATTACTTTGAGCCTGACTCAGGGAAGGCCTCATGGGTCTAAGGCATTAGGGTCCTTGGCATGGCCATGCTCATGTCCATAATACACATTTACTCAGGACTTTGCCTTCTCCACACAGTCTTCAAACATCCCTACTAATAGGGACCAAGTTTTCAAATACTTGAACATTTCTCATTCAAACCACCACAGAGGGTTTGAGGAGAATAAGAACACAGGAGCCCAACGATGATCATAGGAGGAGACTTTGGGGAGGGCAGTGTCTGTCTTTGAGCAGCTCTCCAAAATGGCCCCATGGGCTCGTGGCTGAGGGTGTTGAAGGCACTGTAGGTAGCAGATATGAAAGAGGTTATTCCGTAGAGAGGTCCTGTGACACAGACAAAACCATGTAGGTGCCCATGTGAGGAAGTGTGTACAAGAGGGAGATAGGGGTATTTTCTCCCTTCCTGTGGACCTCAGGGTGACTTCAGTATGGTGGAAACCCCACAGAAGGGATGATGGCCTTCACTGGAGCCTGTGGATATGGGGCAGAGTCAGCTCAACTGGCAGATACCAGATGGACTTTGTTTACAGCTTGCATGTTTGGGGATTCTCCCGAATGCAGAGCAAAAAGAGGAGGGAGGGAGGCTCATATTCTGTAGAGTGCCTGTGACCTAGTGCAACTCAGGCAAGTGTTGTTATTTTATATAGTAATGTACTAATATATTATTTCAGACTCGCTGAGAGAGAGAGAGCGAGACAGAGACAGAGACAGAGAATGACAGACAGACAGAGAGAGAGCACATGTTTGCATATGTGCAGGTGCATATGTGTGTGAGTGCATATGTACATGAGCATATGTGTGTAGAGGTCAGAGGATGATTTTAGATGTCATTCCTCAGGCGCTGTCCACCTTTTTTACACAGGATCTCTCAATGGTCACGAACTCACCCGGGAGCCTAGAGTATTTGGCTAGTGAGTTCCCAGGCTCTGCGTGTCTCTCCTTTCCCAGCTCTGGGATTACAAACACTCATCATCATACCCAGCTTTTTGTCTTTAACCTACCTGGGTTTAGAGACTGAACTCACGTCTGCATGCGTGCAAGGCAAGCAATTTACCGACTGAGCTGTATTCTCAGTCCACAACTTCCTTTTGTGAGATGGTTTCACGTAGTCCAGGCTGACCTCAAATTCACTCTGTGGCCAAGGATGACTTTTAACTTCATTTTTTGCTATTGTTGTAGACAAGGTCTCATGTAGAGCAGGCCGGCCTCAGACTTGCTATATAGCTGAGGATGACTTTGAACTTTTCATTCTACTGTTACTACTTACCAAGTGCTGAGATTAGGTCCTTGCACTAGTGTGTCCAGAAATTTTTCTGCTCTCTAAGATAAGAATAAGCATATCTCTTCAGGACTGCTCTCTATAGTAAGGAATGAATTAACATACAAAACAACATATTTCATAAACTGTGTTTGAGAAAGGCCAGTTCTCGTTCTGTAGCTTCACATGGTTTTCCAAGAAAACTTGAAGTTCATCTTATCTTCCTGGGACCCACCAAAGCTGGGATATGTAGGTGAAAACTGAATTTCTCCTCTGTGAGAAACCTATACATTTTATTCTTTTGCATGCGTGTGTGTGTGTGTGTGTGTGTGTGTGTGTGTGTGTGTGTGTGCACACGCGCGCACAGAGAGTGAAGGTCAGAGATCAATGTCAGGAGTCTTTAGTTTTTGAGATTGGGAGCTTGTCGTTTCAGCTAGGCAGGCTCTCCAGCAAGCCCAGGAGATCCTCTTGTCTCTGCCCCCTCCTTACCCCAGTTCTGGGGTTATAGAAGCACGATGCACCTGGTTTTTACGTGGGTCCTCACACTTGCACAGAGAGCCCTTTCCCCACTGAGCCATCTCCTCAGCCCCTGTTTTTCTGATAGTCTTTCTGTTAATCGTCTACAGGTTTCCTTTTGCTATTTTGTGGAACAATGCCAAACACACCTCATTGATATGGAAGCATCTTGTATTTATTTTGCTGGCTTCTATCACTTAACTTGCCTCATAAATAATTACAGGAGGAAATGGGGACTCCGTTTTATAAAGTGACAGCCACCAACCACTCTCCTCTAAAATGAGGCCAAATCTCCTGGCTACTCCTACGCCTCTGGAGACCCCAGGCCTTTTGTATTCTGGTCTTTTGTATCCTGTGGTGTCTATGCTGGTTGTTTATTCCACGGATTACTGCTTTTTGCTCAGAATTACTAAGGCCGGAGGGAGGGAGAGAGAGGGAAAATGGAGAAAAGGGACGGGGAGGAGGGAAGAGAGCTGCTATTGTTGGCTTCTGAATAACCTGTAATTATTATAATGACACTTTGCTAGATATGCTCATGCTCTACATGATTACAAAGTCTTTTTACATACATTAAAAAGTTTAATCCTTGTAACTAGCCCATAAAATGAAGAAGAAGGAAAGGATCCACCAGGAGCAGGTTTGTGTTGATTAATCTTTTAGAGTAGGTAACTGGGAAGAAAAGGAGACTGGGGGGCAGATAGGATGCTAGCATCATCAAGGCAGTGGAGTCCTGCCTTTGAATTTGCTCAGGGAAGGAACACTGTGCCCGTGGGGTTTGGAGGTCTTTGTTGCTTTTCACACTGGCCTAGTGTTTGAGGAAGTACTGATGTTTCAACCAGTCCTAATTCTGATAATTCCCTGGTGAGTCATTTTGAGAAAGGCCTCTTATCACCAAAATGGCAATAAAAATAGTGGCATGAGGGGGGTGTGGTGGGGCATGCCTTTAATCCCAGCATTCAGGAGACAAGAGGCAGGCGATCTCTGCGTTCCATGACAGACCAGTCTACATGGTGAATTCCAGGCCAGCCAAAGCTACATACATAGTGAGACCCTGTCTCAAAAACAAACAAGCAAACAAACAACAAAGTAAATAAATTGTGCAATAGACCACATGATGTTGCTAGAGTTTTCCTGCCTGGCCCACAGTCAGGACAAATCTGTGTCACCTGCCAGTCCCACAGCCGCTCAGACCCAACCAAGTAAACACAGAGACTTATATTGCTTACAAACTGTATGGCCGTGGCAGGCTTCTTGCTAACTGTTCTTATATCTTAAATTAATCCATTTCTATAAATCTATACCTTGCCATGTGGCTCGTGGCTTACCGGCATCTTTACATGCTGCTTGTCCTGGCGGCCGCTGGCAGTGTCTCCTTCCACCTTCCTGTTCTTTTCTCCTCTCTGTTAGTCCCACCTATACTTCCTGCCTAGCCACTGGCCAATCAGTGTTTTATTTATTGACCAATCAGAGTAATTTGACATACAGGCCATCCTACAACATGATGATTAGTTTTGTCAACTGGACAGAACCGAAAATCACCTAGGAAGAGACTCTTAGTGAGGAATTGTCTAGATCAGGTTGGCCTGTGAGAACATCTGTGGGGGGTTGTCTTGACTAATAATTGACATCAAAGACCCCACCCATTGTGGATGGTGGATGTCCTGAACAGTATCCAACAGAAGAAAACTAGATAACAGAGGCAGTGGCGGCGGTGGCGGCGGCGGCAAAGGCAAACAAGAATCCATTTGTTTCTCACTGCTCTTGACTGTGGAGTCATGTGACTAGTTGCTTGAGCTCCTGCCTCAAATTCATTCCTCTCTATGATGGACTCTAACCTGGAATTGTAAGGCAAATATACCCTTTCTTCTCTAGGTTGCCTTTTGGTAGGATATTTTATAGCAGCAACAGAAATGGAAGTGGGACAGACCATTGCTTGGGGATTGCTGTAGGAATGTCATACATTTGCATAAAGCACCGTGTAAGGTGCGCTGTACTGAGCACAGTACTTCACACTGATGCCTTGCTGACAGGAAGGAGAAGATCCTGTGGAACTAGGAGAGTGGAAGCATCAAACTGAGAGCTGACTTCTTTTAGATTTAAAATGTCTAAATTTGTAGTAATTTCTCTTACAATTTCATTCTTTGATCGAATTCTCCTCTCCATTGTTCTCTCTTAGCCCTTTACCCTCCCACCAAATCCCCCTTCTGTTTTCATGTCCTTTTTTGGTGTGTGACCTACTAATGCATTTAATTAAGGTTGCATGTATGAGCATGGGTGGGGGATTATTTGCTTCAGTAGGGTCAATGAGCCAGTGGCTCCACCTCTGAGGAATGACTCCCCTTCCCCCTGCGAGGTTTAACAGAAGGGGTGGGGCTTTATAAGTCGCTTTTTCTTCATGATGTTAACGGGCCCAGATGTTGCCTTGTGTAGATAGTCTTATGCAGAGGTAGCCACTGCTGCTGTGAGAACTGACATCTTAATGGCATTGCTGGAGACCTAGAGTGTTTTCATTTGGAGGGCTAAGATTTCTCTGGTGTGTGTGTGTGTGTGTGTGTGTGTGTGTGTGTGTGTGTGTGTGTG
>CABHPR010146683.1:16835-28318 GCA_902168415.1 Peromyscus melanophrys
GTGTGTGTGTGTGTGTGTGTGTGTGTGTGTATAGGGAGGAGCAGGCCCATTTGTGTTCACATGTTGTGAGTAGTCTCTGATATTTTACATGAATGGGATAATTGCCAGTGAGTAATCGGCATATATTTAAACGAGTGTCATGTAGACAGCAATGGGGTTAGAGATGTTAAAATGTGAACACATACAAAATTATACTGAAATATCAACTGTGGTACATGGGAAGGGATGAATAGAGCTCTGAGAAGGGGCTAGGGATGTAGCTCTGTTGGTAGACTGTCTGACGACAGGGTGGTCATAAACAGGGTGTGGTCATGTATTACAATAATCCTAGCAATGGGGAGGGTGGAGGCAGAATGTCCAGCAGTTCAAAGTTATCCTCTGCTACATATTGAGTTTCAGGCTAGCCTGGGATCCTTGAAATCCTGTCTTAAACAAACAAAACAATAGACTCCCAAGGCTAGTAAAGGTGCCGTGGAGGTGTTAGACCTTGATTAGGCATTGAAGGATGAGATGATATCAAAAGCTGTGAAAAGTGTGAGATTTGACTCTGCTCCTAAGCTAGCAAGTCAGTCTGCCTGGGTTTTATGGATATTGGCAGATAATGTAAGACCCACAGATCAGAGACTTTGTTGCTCACAGTGAGCACAATAAGCAAAATGGGCTGCGTCCCAACCCCCCCACCCCCGTGTCTGTCTGTCTGTCTGTCTGTCTGTCTGTCTCTCTCTCTCTCTCTCTCTCTCTCACACACACACACACACACACACGAGCACTCATGCATACATGCAAGCACATACACATGCGTTCATGTGTACGTGTGTATACATGTATCATGGCACACATGTAGAGGTCAGAGAACAACTTCATGAAGTCAAAATTTTCTCCTTTCACCTTTCTGTGGGTTCTGGGGATCAAATGCAGGTCATCAGGCTTGCGTGGCAAGTACCTTTGCTTGCTGAGCTGTCTTGCCTCTCTTCCATCTTTCTTGTTTTGAAAGAGCAATTTCGTAGTACAGCTAGTGGGGGGAAATAAAGAAATCAGGAAGTGCAAGTTGTTCCTGACACAGTAGAAAGTAAGAATCCAAATTGGGTTTTGGCACAGCAGATGTGGATTAGATACAAGGACTGCTTAGACACACAATTATCTTGAAGGAGAGGGCTGGCTTCCGGCTTATTCCTTATTCCTCTCCCATGGTTCACTCCTTCTACCCTTGGTCTCTGGTTTCTATGGAGAGATTAGCTGAGTTCTGCAGTTAGGTAAAACATAGTGAACGCAGGGTTATTATTTAAGGATCTGTTTCTTTCAAGGTCACTTTCCATTGGTGCTGTGCCATATGGTACTGTACCTATATACTACTTGTGACAACTGAACACTTGCAATGTGGTTGGTCTGGGTTCAGGTGTGCTAGGAGTGTATCAGAATATTGAATTTCAAAGATTTAGTAACTAAAAAAAGAAAAGGAAAATATTTCATTAATTTTTTAAGCTTTTAAAATAATTTTATGTGTATGGATGTTTTGTCTGCATATATATATGTGTGTATATATGTATATATGTATATATGTGTATATATGTATATATGTATATATGTATATATGTGTATGTATATGTAGGTATATATATATATATATATATATATATATATATATATATATATATATCTGTGCCACATGCATGCCTGGTGCCCACAGAGGCCAGAAGAGGCCCTGGAACCGGCCACCATGTGGGTGTTGGGAACTGAACCCAGATCCTCTGGAAAAGTAGCCAGTACTCTTAACTACTGAGTCATCTTTCTAGCCCCTCACTAATATATTTTATATTGATTATCTGTGACAATCACAACCTTTTGGATGTGCTGTTTAAATATAGTATATAATTTTAATATTACCCATTTTCCTTTGTTTTTTATTTTGAGGCAGGTTTTTATAAAGCCCAGGCTGACTTTGAATATGCTGTATAGCTACCATATCAACTATTTCTAGGGATAGAACTCAGGGCCTTGTGCATGCTAGGCAAGTACTCTACCAACTGAACTACATTCCAATCCCCTTTCCTTTGGTTTTAAAAAAAAATGTGAGTAAGCTCTTTTCACAATCCTTCCACCCCACATAATGATGTGTATGAGTACCTGGTGGATGCTCTGAGAATACAGAAAAGGGAGGCAAATACCAGCTCTGTTTTTAGGCTGTGTTCCAAAGTCATTGTCCAGATTCTAACTGTGATGGTGAAGCTGAATTATACTGGTGAACTTGCAATCATTGCTGGAAAAATCAGACTTGGGAAAATTGTTGTGAACTTCCTGGGCAGGTTAAATAAGTGGAGTGATCAGCTCCAGACTGGATGTACAGTTCAAAGACCTGGAAAAATGGCAGACTAGTCTTCAGTCCAACCAGTCCAGCTCCACTGCATTGACAATCTCAGTTGGCATCATGGACCATGAAGAAGCAAGAAGAAAACACATAGGCAGGAAGATCCTGTGATTTTTTTTTCTGGAGATGTAAGGCACACTTATAAATAATCTCAGTGGAAGGAAAAAATATGTGATTGAGTTAGGAGCATACCTAGTGACCCCAGCACTTGGGAAGTCGAAGCAGGAAGATCACCCATGTGTTATAGAACAGACTGGGCTACATAGTTTATTTTAGACAAAATAGAGCTACGTAGTGGGATTCTGTCCCCCCACAAAGCAAAATCAAACTCCAAAAGTGACTATAGAAATTTTTAAATTGTGTGTGTGGCTTGCTTATGAGGCTCGTATTTTTTTTTTTTTGATATGGCAGTTCAGGTATAGTTGAGTAAGAGAGGAGGCCATGTTTATTCTCCAAAGGCTGTGTTACTGATTTCCTGTGGCATGGACCACTGACCTGTATTAAACTGCAGTCCTCCATGATGTACCCCCCACTTATGTCTCTAACCAGAATGTTCTCAAAGAGCAAAGGAGGCATGTGGTCAGGACTCATCTCCCCTTGTGACTTTATTCCTCATTTTCCTTCAGTAGTACCCCTCACAAATTTCATAGGGGATTATATTAGTTACTTTTCTGTTGCTGTGATAAAACTCCATGACCAAGGGAACTAAGAAGGAAATCTTTATTTGGGCTTATGGTTCCAGAGGGATAAGAATCCATCATAGGGAGCTGGCAAGGTGGCTTAGTGTTTAAAAGCACTTGTTGTTCTTGCATGGGACTTGAGTTTGGTTCCCTGCACCCACATGGTGGCACATAATCATCTGTAACTCCAGTTCCATGAGATTCAATGCCCTCTTCTGACCTCCATGGGCACCAGGCATGTGTGTGATACACTTACATACATGCAGGCAAACACTCATACACTTAGAGTAAAATCAATCTTTAAAAATAAAAGCGGAGTGGGAGAGCAATGAAAGAGATACCTTGATAGAGGGAGCCATTATGGGGTTAGAGAGAAACCTGGTGCTAGGGAAATTCCCAGGAATCCATGAGGACGACCCCAGATTAGACTACTAACAATAGTGGAGAGGGTGCCTGAACTGGCCTGCCCTGGTAATCAGATTGGTGAATACCCTAACTGTCATCATAGAGACTTCATCCAGTAACTGATGGAAGCAGATGCAGAGATCCACAGTCAAGCACCAGACCGAGCTCCAGGAGTCCAGTCAAAGAGAGGGAAGAGGGATTACATGAGCAAGGAGGGGTGGGGGGTCAAGATCTTGATAGGGAAATCTACAGAGACAACTGAGCCAAGCTCATAGGAACTCACGAACTTTAGACTGACAGCTGTGGACCCTGCATTGGACTGGACTAGACCCTCTGCATACAGGAGACAGTTGTATAGCTGGGTCTGTTTGAGGGGCCCCTGGCAGTGTGGTCAGGATCTATCCCTGACGCATGGGCTGGCTTTCTGGAGCCCATTACCTATGGTCGGACACCTTGCTCGCCCTTGATGCACGAGGGAGGGGCTTGATTCTGCCTCAACTGAAGGTACTGGACTTTGCTGTGCCCCCATGGGAGGCCTTACCCTTTTGAAGGAGGGGATGGGGGTTGGGTTGGGGGAGAAAGCAGGGGTGGAGAGCAGGATGAAGGATGAGAGGGGGATCTGAGGTTGGTATGTAAAGTGAATAAAAAAATTTTAAATAAAAAAATAAAAAATAAAAAATATCCATCATGGCAGGAAGGTATGGCAGCATATGGGCATGATGGCCAAAGCAGGCAGCTGAAAGCTCACATCCTCTATTGCTAGCACAAAGCACACTACTGAAGTAGTTTGAAACTTTAAACTCTTCAAAAATCTATCTCCAGTGATGTAAATAAGTATATAATGTAGTGCATATGTATATAAAGTATATGATGTATGTAAATAAGACCATACCTCCTAAACATCTCCAAACAGCACAACCAACTATGGGACAAGTGTTCACACATCTGAGCCTATGGAGAACATTTCTCATTTAAACTACCACAGGGATCAAGGATGGAGCTTTACAGAAGGGAATTACTACCTATGAGAAGACTTTTAAACGTTATGTGGATTGGGCCTTACTTCCATGGTTGATGGGAATAAGCCCTTCACAGAAGATACTTTGGGGATCCAACATAGCAGATTCTTTAACATTGAGCCTCTACCCATTGGGAAGACCACGTCTTGCTAATATCTTCCATGAAACACTACCCTCTACTCACAGGGCATGGTCTTATCCGAGGTTAGCTCCTCCTACTGTTCTCTACTTTCTTGGAATGCTGACTCCCTGAGAACGCTACTGAACCCACTGATAAGACAAGAGAAAGTAGTCAAGGAAATCACCTCCTTAACACATGACCTTTTGCACTTGATGACTCTAAGCACAGCCATGGCCTGGGACCAGGCATAGGTCAAGGTTTGAAAATAGGCCTTTCAAGGATGGCTACTTGTAGTTGAAAGGTGCAAAGGGTACACCTGACACTACCCTCGTGCCCAAATGCTGGAAATGGAAGCCACCAGGAACTGAACTCAGGTCATCAGGCTTGGACTTTTACCCACGGAGCCATCTCACCTACTGGATTTATTTTTTTATCTTTTAAAAGATTTTACTTATTTTTAAGATGTGTGTGTGTGTGTGTGTATGTGTGTGTGTGTGTGTGTGTGTGTGTGTGTGAGAGATAGATGTTCATGTGAACAAAGGTACCCTCAGAGGCCAGAAGTGTATGCCAGATACCCCTGGAGCTGGAATTTCAAGTGGTTGGGAACTTCCTGACATTAGTGTTGGGAATTGAACTCTTATTATCTGCAAGAGCAGCAATGCCCTTGACTGCTGAGCCATCTCCAGCCCCCACCCCCAGTTCATTCTATTCTGTCCCTTAGGTCTCTGTGTCTATGATTATATCTGCACCACACTGTCCTTAATATTGTAACTTTGTAGTAAGTTTAGAGTTGGGAAATATAAGTTCTCCAACCTGGTTCTTTTGTAGATTGTTTTGAATATCATCCATTTCTTGCATCTTCATATGACTGTTTAGATCAGCTTGCCAATTTCTGGGATAAAAAGAAAGCAGTCAGGACTTTGGTAGGGCTTGTGTTGAAGCAATCAATTGGAGATCCAGTTTAAAAGAAAGGCTACCTGAGCTTTATCTAGCCCTGTGTAAATTATTAGGATCTGTATTTTACCTCACCCATAAAGTATATCTCCCAAGCCCATTGCTGCCCTTACATTAGCAAGAGCCAGTTTTCTTCCTCCCCCATGTGGGTTCTGGGGACCAAACTCAGGTGGTTAGGCTTGGTGGTGAGTGTCTTTACCACTGAGCCATCTCGCTGGCCCATGTTTCTCCATCATTAAGGTTTGGGTGTGGAATGACTTGAGCCTGGCTTGTGGCACTATTAAGACTTGATGATATCACGAGGGCCCCGTGTTCATCAATGGATTAATATACTGACGAGTTTGTAGCTGACAGAATATTGGGAGATGGGGTTCCGTTTGAGGAAGTCGGCCACTTGGGGCCGTGCCTTTGAAGGGTAGATCTTGTCTCCAGAGTCTTCCACCTCTTTCTCTCTTTTCCTAGCTGCCGCCAGGAGAAGAACTTTGTCCTACCATTCCCTCCCTTCTGTGTCCTGCCTTCCTACAGCCAAGTGGCCATGGACTGAAATCTCTGAAACTGAGCCAAAGGAAACCATGCCTCTTTTGATTTCTCTCAGGTATTTTGTCAATGATGGACCACTGCCTGACACTCCCTTCAGCTAGTTCACTTCCTAATGTTGTATTTGTACAGGTTGGGTGGAGCAAGGCAGACGTTAGGAAGAGAGTGATAAGAATATGTTAGAGAAGTAGTGTGACACTGTCTCATAATAAAAGAATCTACCTTGTTTGTTTGTTTGTTTGAGGCATGTAGCTCAGGCTCACCAACTGTCTATGTAGTCAAGGGTGACCTTGAACTTCTGATCCTGGGATTACAGGTGAGCACCACTATGCCTGTTAATAAGAACTTGTCTTTTGACTATATGCTTATGCACTAGTGTGCTTCATTAGGTACAAGATGTTAAATAGATTGGTAGTTTCATCAAGCTTTCCTAATCACTATATAAATAGAGAAGTGCACTTTAATGCTAAAAATGTTTTCTGGGAGATTAAATTGTTGTTTTTTATTCAGATATTATCAAATTGGGAAATAATATTTAAAAATTTTTTCTTTATTGCATATGTATGAGAGAGAGAGAGAGAGAGAGAGAGAGAGAGAGAGAGAGAGAGAGAGATTGAACCACAGTACTCATGCGGACTTCTTTTGAGGACAGCTTGTGAGAGTATGTTCTCTCTTTCCACCATGTGGGTGCTAGAGATGCACTCAGGTCATCAGGTTTGGGGACAAGCACCTTTACCCACTGAGCCATCTTGGGAAAGGGTACTTATCCCCAAATCTGATCTATCCACCTTCTTTTTGAGGACAGGGTCTCTCACTATCCTAGAAATTGCCAAGGAGTCCATACTGGTTGGCTAGCAAGTCCCAGGGATCGACCTGTCTCACTTTCCAGTGTTGGGATTACAAACACATACTACCATGCCCAGTTTATTTTTAATGTGGGCTTGGGGAATCAAACTCAGGTCTTTGTATTTTCAAAGCAAGCACTTTACCAACTGAGCCAGCTCCTTAAACTCTAGACTTTATGATTATAAACCCATAAGATATTTCATGTATATATAGGTTTGAGCCTGATTTCACAAAGAAGTTTCTAGGTCAAATAATTTATTACTGGAAATGCTGTAAATTAACCTGGACTACAAAAGAAGTTATCGTGGGTATAAATCTTTTAAAAAACGTTGTTAATAAAGCTGTCAGTCATAACTCTACAAGAGAATGAAAGACACTTAGGCCACAAAGACAAACTCCAAATACCCATGACTAAGTTTGGCTTTTGAAACAGGATGGATTTCACGATCTTTCCAGAAGTAAGGTACAGGGACCCAGGCAGGATTTTGGGTTTGCTTATGTCCCAATAATAAACAAGACTTTTAGGTTGGTTGTGAAATGTACTCTATAGGCTTATGTCTTGGGACACTTGGTGTAAGCTGGTTGCACTGTTTTGGAGAGTTGTTGAACCTTTACATAGAGCCTCAGTGGAGAAAGTAGGCCCTTGGGGGCAGGGCTTGAGGGGTTTCTATTTTAGGTTTCTTTATTTTTAAATAAGTGACTTGTATGGGTATGTGTACCTTTGCAGGTGCCTATTGAGTCTAGAGAGTGGAGCTGGAGTAACAGGTGGTTGTGAACCACATGATGAGGGTGTTAGAAACTGAATGCATGTCCTCTGCAATAGTGCATGCTCTAACCACTGAGCATTCTCTCTAGCCCTGGGACTTATGGTTTTATAGTCCAGCCTCATTTCTTGTCAGCTCTCCTGTCTGCAGATGCACTGTGGCCAAATGGCCACTTGCTCCTACTGCCGAACCTTTCCTGCTGTGATGGCATGTATCCCCTCAAACTGTAAGCTAAATAAACCGCCTTCTGTTGACTTAGTTCTCATCAGGTATTTTGTCAGAGCACAGGAAACAGAAAAGAAAGCACCAGTTTGAATTGACTCGACATCAGGATGCTTACTTGGATGTGGCTGGAGTTTTGTAATTGGAAAAGGAAGAGGCATATCCCGGAGCCATGTGTGAAGTACAAGAATGTGTTGGAGCATGGTGGCATGAATTGCAGGAATGTAGGAGTCAGACAGCACCTACACCTGCAGACAGCTAGGGAAAGAGGCCATAAGTAAACAAGATGGCATATTTCTGTCTTCTTCTTTACTCAGGATAAAGATGTGGCAAAGTTTCCTCCCCTGCTTTGCCTGACCTGCCTATATTAGGCAGGCCTTGGACATGGACTGTGAGCCAATCAGCTACTCTTCTTTGTCCAAGCTGACCATACAAAATGAGGGGAGAAAGACCAGGACACTAAAACCGCTTAAACCCCCAGCCCTCCAAGACGAAATGGATTTTGGTTTATGAATCCCTTCCCTGCTTCTGGGAGTCTGTCTCCTCATATGTGTACTCAGGTACACACACACTTTCACTTTTGATAAAACTTGTTTGCTTGTTTTATTGTGACTTTTGTGTTTTATTGTGACTATGACTTATTCCCTGCCTTTTAGTTTTTTAATTGTCAGAGAAAACGAACCCAATGTAAGACCCCTACATGGAAACAGAATGACCCATAAAGGATCTTATTTCGTGAAGGCAGAACATTGAGATGCTTTATTCAGGGCATGACTGGGGTCCAGCAGAGACTCAGGAACAGAGGCAACAGGTCATTGTGTGACTGGTTCAAAAGAACCTGAGTTTTGGTGAGGAATACTGTACTTGGTAAGCAGACAGAGGCAAAAAATCTTCTTGATCACATGTGGCTTGTGGTGGCTCTCTTTCTACTAGTGCTAACAAGGCCCCTCATCAATTTTTGCCTTGGCCAAGACTAGATGGTGTTGAAATGGTCAGCACATTTAAACTAGGTAGGGGCTCATCTTTCTCATGGGGGTGTCTCAGTTTTATTTATGTTGCTGTGATAAAATACCCTAGCAAAAAGCAACTCAGGGAAGAAAGGAGTTATTCAGCTTACAAGTCCGGGTTACCCTCCATCATGGTGGGGAAGTCAAGGCAGCAGGGCTTGAAAGCAGCTTATCAGAACACATTCACAGTCAAGAACAAGAGAGAGTGTATGCATCCTTGCTTGTTTATTTTCAGCTCCTTTCTTTTCTCTTATATTGTTAAAGAACCCTGCCCAGGGAATGGTGTTGCCCACAATGGGCTCAGGCTTCCTGAATCAATCAACCATTAAGACAATCCCCACAGACATTCCCACAGGCTAACATAATCTAGTTAATTACTAATTAAGACACTCTCTCTTTTCTTTCTTTCTCTTTTTGGTTTTTCGAGACAGGGTTTCTCTGTGTAGCCCTTACTTTCCTGGGTCCTGGAATTCTCTCTGTAGACCAAGCTGGCCTCGAACTCAGTGATCCACCTGCCTCTGCCTCCCGGATGCTGGGATTAAAGGCAGACACAGCCAAGATTCTCTTCCCAGGTGATTCTAGGCTGTGTCAAATTGACAGTTAAAAGTAATCAGCATTGTGTGTGGGGGAACCAGAACCTCTTTGTTCTTTCCATTATTAGTCAAAGAAACAGTGACCACTTCTGTATACTAGTGTCCTGCACTAGGATTTGGGGGTATGGAGCTGAAAAGGACCTAGGGCTCCTGGTCTGATGGGGAGACCCACATAGTAGATGTATGTTAGTTGTACAGATCCTACCATTCATTGAAAAAAGAGATAGGAGAAAATGTTTGAGGATGATGAATTCCATTTGGGGAGTTTTCGAAGCCTTGTAGGGAAAAAAAAAAACCCTAGAGAATGGGAGAGAGGAGTGAGAGACTTGCAGCTCAGCATCCCATAAATGCCATTGTCTTAAAAACTGCACTGCTCTCCGTCCCTGCATTTACATTTGAAAAGCATGAATAAACTTGCAAAACACATTCAAAGGCAAATTATCATAGCAGACGTAGACTGGAGACATGTTGAAAGTTAAAAATTTATCATTTGGGCCAGTAATAAAATCCAAATTACGCAGACTCAGAGAGGAAGTTTAGGCATTAAGTATATTAAGGGGTAATGGAGATAAAGAGAGAAGTGTTTCTGAAGCCTGAGTGGGTTCTAATGATTCTGACTGTCCTTATGAGAAATATAGGATGCAGGGTTTTGAAATTGAAACTGTCTGGAATGCTTGGTTAAAATCAATCTAGCTTATATGTATCTCAATAAATAATCAAAGAGCAGTTTGAGTATTGAAACCAGGATTAGTTTTTGTTTTTTTATATTTCTTTTTTTAAATGAAAATATAATTATATCAAGTCCCCCTTCCTTTTCCTCCCTCCAACCCTTCCTATATACATCTCTCTTGATCTTTCTTCAATTTGTGATCTTTTAAAATTGTTATTAATTTATTAATTGTTATTGCTTCATATATAAGTTCACAAATATTTAAATACATTTTGCTCAGTTTGTTTCCTGTTATCTGTATGTTTATGATTTTAGATAATCAATTAGGAAGGCCATCCCTGGGGAAGACTATTTTTCCAGATCTCTGAGTTCCTTAGATGGCTAGAGTTGTTTGTTTAGGGGTGTGTGTGTATGTATGAGGGCCATGTGAGATTTCTTCAGTCTGGCTTCAAACTCACTGTGTACCAAGGATGATCTTGAACTCCTGATTCTCTTGTATCCATCACCCAAGAGTGGGGAAATTACAGGCACTCACCACTGAACCTGGATAGGGCTGGGAAAATTAAGAGAGAAATACCCAAGAGATCTGGATGGTGGGATCAGAGAACACTGAGGAGAGAGTCACTCCTCAGGCTGGGAACACTTCTGGGTAATTTGGGCTTGTCTGGAAACTGGGGGAAGAAGGCAGATTTTACTAATTTCTGTCTGGATGTTATTGGATCCTTTGTGAAGGGGCATTTTTGACCCTAGATCTGTATTTGAGGAAATGGACTCTTTTTGAACTTTTTTTTTCTCTTTTCTTTTTCTCCTCGAAGCTTTCAACTCTGGGCTCTGCCATGGAAACAAAAAAGGAAAAAACAAATTTCCTGAGCTAGAGTGTGAGAGAAAGGTAGCCTCTGGGGCTAAGTATGGGGGTGAGGTGATCAAAATGAGAGACAGGAAGGTGACTACAGAGCTCAGGGGTGAGGGGGTCGGTTTCATACCACACTCAATACTTTGCTGCTGTTAAATTCCAGCCAGACTTGGAAACAGGCTGTTTTCCAGCTGTTCTCGGTGGCCTAGGGGAAGTCTTAGGCAGTAGGCAGAGTTCCATGTGTGATAGTCATATTCTCTCTTGTCCCCTCTCCTTTCACATGTGGTTGAGAAAGCATGCCCCCAGGGTTCTCCAAGTTCAGAATAACATTTACTGTTTGACATTCACAGACCTGCTTTAAAACTATATTTAAAACTTATGTATTATTTGTTTATTTAGGGTGTGTGTGTGTGTGTGTGTGTGTGTGTGTGTGTGTGTGTGTGTGTG
>CABHPR010146683.1:28328-44413 GCA_902168415.1 Peromyscus melanophrys
GTGTGTGTGTGTGTGTGTGTGTGTGTGTGTGTGTGTGTGTGTGTGTGTTACACCAGTGCTACAGTGTGCAAGTGGAGGTTCAAGGGCAGTGGCAGGATTCAGTTCTCTCCTTCCACCACGTGGATCCCAGCACTATGGAGAATGGGACAGAAGGAGTCCTGTGAGGCCCAGGCTACGGTGTGAGAGTTTGTCTCTAAATAACATTTATTTTTAAATGACGGAGCTTGGTCGAGGGCAGGGAGAGAAGTTAGCAAAGATTGTAGGAGTAGAGGAGATGGCTGACACTAAGGAAACAGTATCTTGCAGACACAACAGGACTAAACACACATATGAACTCACAGAGACTGTGACAGCATGCACTGGGCCTGCACAGGTTCAAACCAGACAAAACCCTAGCACTGAGAAGGGAAGCGGGCACAAAGTCCCACCCCTAACTGAAAAACGATTTGCAATTGAGAACCTTTGGGAAAGGGAAAATCAGTTTTCATGAGTGGAGTCTCACGGAAAGTATAGCAACCCACACCAGGGCTGGCCCCATGCTGGGTAGTAGTTGGCCAACACAAAACAGACTCCATGATTATTTGTTTGTTTGTTTATTTGTTTATTTATTTATTTATTGTGTGTGTTTGAGAGAGGGGTGGCAAGGATCTAGAAAAGAATATGATCAAAATAGATTATGTAAAATTTTTAAATAAAAAGTTAATTAATAACAAAAGAAAGAGCAAGTAATGGGGGTTGCAGAGAAGGTTCAGAGATTAAGAGTACTTGATGCTCTTCTAGAAAACTTGAGTTCGGTTCTCAGCATCCATGTCGGGCAGCTCACAACCACCTGTAACTCCAGTTCCAAGGGATCTGGTGTCCTCCTCTGGCCTCCTTGGGCACCTGCATACACTTGTGTGTATATGCATGGGAGTACCCCGGCTCACACACGATTAAAAAGAAAATAAATCTTTAAAACACAATTAAACTCATTATTTTGCCATATATGTATGTATGCATGTATGTATAAAGAGGGGAGAGATTTAAAATAAAAAAGTATCTTTAGGGGTTAGTGAGATGACTCAGTGGTTAAGGGTGTTTGCTACCACTCTGATGACTAAGCTTGAAGCCACACCCAGAAGTAGTCTTCTGACCTCTACACTCACATCCTGGTAAACATGTGATGCACGCCACTCCAACCCCCAGAACAAAAAAAAATAATAATTTTTTAAAGCCCCTATTTACCAGGCATAGTGGCACATGCCTTTAATCCTAGCACTTGGTAGGAAGAGGCAGGTGGATGGATACTTGTGGCTTGCATAGTGAGTTCCAGGCTAGCTAGGGCTACACAGTGAAACCCTGTCTTTTTTTTTTTTTTTTTTTTTTTAGTTGCCATATCTTCATAAACCCTACGGCTGATCAATAAAAATTGTTAGTTTCGCTGATGGACCTGGAATTATCACGGTTACGTAAGGAGCTCTCTCAAGTTAATTGAAAGCTGCAGCATTTTGAAAGGGCGCCTGACTGTTAGGAGAAGTGCACTTGAAACCTCTGAGATAATCAAGGGGAAGGGAAGGGAGGGACAAGAAACAGCTGAATCGTTGGGAAAAAAAGAGTCAGAACAAGAGACTAAGGCAGATAAAGGGCAATGGTTGGCAGTAACCAGCGAATATCAAAAGCAAATAAGGATAAGACATGCCTAATGATGATGTTAGGGGTGGGGTGGGCAAAGTGGAAACACAGGATCCAGTGATTGTTTTTCAGGGCTGCTTGGTCATGGTCCTGGGAATGTACAGCACCACTTGGCTCTAGAAGTGAAATCACAGAGTCAGAGGGTCAAAGAAGCAGGCTGTGTTTAGAACTCCTGTCAGCTTTGTTACCACCGTTGGGTGTGTGATCAAATGAACCACCATGGGCAGCTAAACAGCTTTACTTGTCAAAAACATTTCTTTGCAAGCTGCTTTCCTAGAAGTAAAATAAGTTCCAGATGGCCCCTGGTTTTATTTTCTTAATTGAAAATATTTGTTCATACAGTATATTCTGATCATGATTTTCCTTCCCTCTGCTCCTCCCAGATTCTCCCTACCCACCTACCTCAATGCCATTTCTTTCTCCCTCTCTTTAGAAAGGAAACAGGCAAACAAACAAACAAAAAATCCAAACACGTCAGAAAAAGGAAAAGAAAAGAATATAAGAAAACACACACACACAAACTATAAAAACACAAAATCAGAAACTATAATATTCATGTAAAAGACTAGTAAGACAAAAAAGTGCCCAAACAATATAAGACAAAAAGTCTACCAGATTACCATTGAGTTTGTTTTGTGTTGGCCATCTACTGCTGGGCATGGGGCCTGCCCTTAAGTGTGGTTACTGTACCCAGTGAGACTCCATTGGAGAAAACTAATTTTTCCTTTGGAAGTGGGTGTCAGTTGGAGATAGTTTCTTGGTTAGGAGTGGTAGCCCTTGTCCAGTGGGAGCCTGTGTTCATGTCCTCCTTTCATTGCTGAGACACAGTTTGGCTGTGTAGGACCTGTGCATGCTGACACAGTCTGGGAGTTCATAAAGTGCATCAGTCCTGTTGTGTCTGGAAGACACCATTTCCTTGGTCTCCTCCTTCCCCTCTGGCTCTTAATCCTGCCTCCTCTCCCATAGGGTTCTCTGACTCCAGAGGGGAGGGATTTGAGGAAGACATCCCTATTTAGGAGTGAGTGCTCCAAAGTCTCTCACTCTCTGCACATTGTTCTGTTGTGAGTCTCTGTGTTAGTTCTCATGAACTACAAGAGCAAGCTTCTCTGACGATTGCTGAGTGAAGCACTGGTCTATGGGTATAAGAGTATGTTGTAAGGAGTAATTTTATTGCTACTTGGTTTTAGCAGAACAGTAGTATTTGGTTTTCCTATAGGTCTCTGGCCAATATAGTCCCAAGTTCTTAGCTCCCAAGCATGTTAGGCATGGGTTCCATCTCATGGAGTGGGCCTTTAATCCAATCAGAGAGTGGTTGGTTACTCCCACAATATTTATGCCACCATTGCAGTAGCATGTCATGAAGGCAGGTCACTATTGGAGATCACAGGGTTTGTAGCTGGATTGATGTTTACCTTTCTCCTTCGGTAGTGTGCAGAGTACCCTCCAGTACCATGAACACTAGTAAATAGGGGTGAAGGCTCTAGTTAGGCATCTGCTTGACTTCTTTATGTTCAATGAGATACGTAAGTGTTGTTGTCTTCAGCAATAGGGCCTTACTATCATTTTTTGAAGAGCAACCAATAGCTTTGGCAACAGTCTGAAGTGTTAACAGGTTTCCACGGGACCCCTTTGGCCAATGATTCAACTAAATATAAACTCCTGGAAGTGGAGGTTTCACTTGGTGGTGAAAGATGTCTAGTTTGGGCATTGTTTCCCCCATTATTTGGTGATACCATTTAGATTTCTTTCATATATGAATATACTTTGGAAGCTTCTACAGTAGTAAGTTTCCATATGCCCCTCAAATAGCTTTTATTGTTCGTTGTCCCTCCTCATGTTCCCTCTCTTCCACTCTCTCCCTATTTAATGCTCCCAGTCCAGTCTCCATAACTATATATTCCTTTCCTTTGATTAGTGTATAGAGTCCTTCTCTATCTCTTCTGATTAGCTTTGGCTTAAAGTCTATTTTTTCAGATATTAAAATGGCTACACCTGCTTCCTTCTTGAGTTCATTTTCTTGGAATATCCTTTTCCATCTTTTTACCTTGGTAGTATGGTAGGTTTCTTGTATGTGGCAGAAGGATGGATCCTGGTTTTTTTTTTTTTTGGTTTTTTGAGACAGGGTTTCTCTGTGTAGCTTTGTGCCTTTCCTGGAGCTCACTTAGTAGCCCAGGCTGGCCTCGAACTCACAGAGATCCGCCTGGCTCTGCCTCCCGAGTGCTGGGATTAAAGGCGTGCGCCACCAACGCCTGGCCGGATCCTGGTTTTTTAATCCAGTCTGTTAGACTATGTCTTTTTATTGGGGAATTGAGACCATTAACATTGAGAGTCATCAATGAGCAATTTTTATTGATTCCTATTATTTTGTTGTTATGGTATGGATTTCTCCCCCCTCTTTTGATTTATTGGTCTGAGATTATTTATCCCTTGTGTTATCTTGGGTGTGGTTAACCTCTTCAGACTGAAGTTTTCCTTCTAGTACCTTCTGTAGATCTGGATTTGTAGATAGATACTGCTTTAAATTTGGTTTTATTGTGGACTGTTTTTTTCTCTCCATATATTGTGACTGATAGTTTTGCTAGATATAGTCTTGGCTGGCATCTGTGGTCTCTCAGAGTTTGTAGAACATCTGTCTAGGCTTTTCTGGCTTCCAGAGTCTCCATTGAGAAGTTGAGTATTATTCTAATGGGTTTGCCTTTATGTGTTACTTGGTCTTTTTCTCTTGCAGCTTTTACTATCTTTTCTTTGTTCTGCATGTTTAGTGTTTTGGTTATTATGTGTCATGAGGCATTTTCTTTTCTGGTCCTGTCTATTTGGTGTTTTGTCACAAAGGAATGAGGATGGCCTAGAAGGTAGGGCTGAGAGGGTCCACAAGAAGTAGCCAAGCTGGATCTGAACTGGTGGAGTTCCCAGGGTATGGAGATAGGGTGGGAAGAGCTACTGTCTGTTTTTATAAATTAAAAACATTGGGCAGGAGAGATGGCTCAGCAGTTAAGAGTACTGGGTGCTCTACCAGACCCTGGTTTGTTTCCTGGGGCCCACTTGGCAGCTCACAACCACCTGTAACTCCAGTTCCAGGGGATCCAATACTCCCTTCTCATGTCTGTGGGCACATGGTGCACAGACATAATCAAGCAAAAACACCCATATACATAAAAATAAATACGTTTGTGTGTGCGTGTGTGTATATACATGGGTCCTGTGAACACTACAACATACCCATGAAGGTCTGAGGACAACTTGCAGGAGTCTGTTCTCTCCTCATGTGGAACTAGGGGATAGAACTCAGTCAATCAGGCTTGTTGCCAAGAACCTTTATCTAGCTCATAGGCCCTGTTTGTTTTTTGAGGCAGGGCCTCCTGTGAATGGAGACTCCGTTTCTAGGATGGTAGTAATGGGAGATACTATGGAACCTTTAAAAGGTGGGGGCCTGTTGGAGGTCATTGGGTTATTGGAGACCTACATTCAAAAGGATCTAGGGAGCTCCTGAGGGAGGGCTGCTTTAAAAAGAGCCAGCTCAGGCCTCTAGCTCACCCTCCTTCTCTGTCAGGTGTTCCTGCCACCCACCTGGAGACCTCCACAGAGCCAGAGCTCTGTTTAGCTATTCGGCCTCTAAAATTGGAAGCTAAGTAAGCCACTTTTCTTCCTCAGGTATTCATTCTTCTGACAATGCTGGCTAATCCAGCTCTGATGCTGGCAAGCTGCTCGGACACCTCCTTGCTTTCTTTCAGAAGAGATGCAGATGAGCTCCTTTCTGATCATCCTGGAGTCATTTGAGATGCTAGGAGGAGGGATGGCCTGTGGCCCTTAAAGGAAGTCCTTTTTCAGTAACAAAGCTGGAGAACTTGGTGACTTCTCCCAGTTTGTAAGTTCATTATAACTATAAAGACTTCCCTTTCAGTTCTCACATAAGAGGTTATCTCAATTTCTTTGTGAGGTATGATTAGCCTGAAAATTGCTAGTGCTCACATAGTGATGTGTACTTTTGAAGGGTTATCTGTCTTTTGAAGGGTTTCTATTTACATCCTTTTTCATTTCTCCCTTACTTTCTGTATACTTAAGTGCGTGTGCGCACACGTGTGTGTGTGTGTGTGTGTGTGTGTGTGTGTGTGTGTGTATTCATATGTCAGTTAACAATGTTTCCATCAATGATGACCTGTACATAGCATGGTGATCCCATAAGATTTTATTACCTAGTGATGTAGCTGTTTTAATTTGTCTCAAGACTGGGTCAGGTTGTGAGGTTATAAAGTATGTGTTTGGTAGAAATTTTTTTGAGATGATTTCCATTTTTGCTTTTATTCTTTCTTTTAACCAACCCTTTCTGCTCTCAAACTCCTTTCTTTTCCCATAATTTCCATCCCTTCATGGGACCAGACATCTTAGGGGCTTGTTACCTACTATCAGGAAAGTACAGTTTTAGTTTCATTCTCTTGATGTGATAAAACATTCTGACCAAAACCTATTTAGGGAGAAAAGGGTTTATTTCATCTTACACTTGTGGGTTACAATAACTGAGGGATATCGGTGTTACTGAACTTGAGAACAAGCCAGGATTGGCAGCTTGTTCTCAATTAGCCAATTAAAACAGCTAAATTATGGACAGCAGAAAAAGGAGATGTTTTCCATGGGGCCATATTGGGAAGAGGGACAAATAGATCAAGCGACTCCCCCTACTTCGGAGTCCTGAAGTGAAATGGAAGCTTAAACAAAGCATCCAGGATATGCACATCTAAGCAGTCTTGGTCAAGGTATGGTCACACCCAGCGTTGACCTCTCATTGTCTGGGCTTCAGCCTCATCTGGTAAGATACTTGAGAAGATGTTAGAACTGTGTGAAATCTCTTTCCTGAAGACAAGTTCCCTCTCTGGCTGGCACATTTTCCTTCTTTTAGCACGAAATTCCTGGGGAAGTTCCCGTTTCTTTGGGGTTCATTGTTTCAATAATCTGATTGTTTCTTTGGAATATCTTCATTTCTGCCAGGCCAGTTATATCGGGGCAGGAACTCAAGGCAGGAACCATGGAGGACTGCTGCTCACTCACATTCTCTCAGGCTTATGATCAGCCAGCTTTCTGGTCTAGGAATTTCTCAAATGAGACTTCTCACAGATGATTTTAGGCTATGTCAATTTGACAATTAAGGCTAATTAGGACATACACTATCTGTGAGACATGTTGTTTATGTATATGTATGCACATATATGTATATATGTGTGTATATGTATATTAATAAGTCTCTGTGTTGTTATTTGTGAGCTGGTGGCCCAAAGGAAAATCTGACCACACTAAAGTTGACCTATAACTTGCTATGTAGTCCAAATAGCTTTCAATTCATGATCTTCCTGCCTCAGCCACCTGCGTACTAGTGCTAGGCTTATAGGTTCACACGAATAACTGTGTTATTTGTGTATATATTATAAATAAATATAAATAGATATATATTTATATAAATTATATATATATATATAAACTTATTTATGAGTATTTGCCTTGCTGTATGTATATGTACCATACCTGGTGACCAAGGAGGTCAGAAGAGGGCACCAGATTCCCTGGAATTGGAGTTACAGTTGTAAGCAGCTATGTCAACGTTAGGAACCAAACCAGGGTCCTCTGCAAGAGCACCAAGTGCTTTTTATCACTGAGATATCTTTTCAGCTCCACATTATTGGCTTTTAAAGTGGGGGTATGAGGGAAATGGTCAGTGCTCAACCCAAAAGAAAAACAAAGCAAAAAACTAATCTCTCAGAATAGAATTATAGACATCAGAAGATTTATGTTTACATAGAGTGATTTTCCAGTGTCTTTGCTTTCGTATCACAAATCTTCTATCCTCTCTGTCAAATAAGGTTTGCTTTGGTTTTGTTATTACTTCAGCTTTTTCTTTAAATACTAATTCTTTTTTTTTTTTTTGGTTTTTTGAGACAGGGTTTCTCTGTGTAGCTTTGCGCCTTTCCTGGAACTCACTTGGTAGCCCAGGCTGGCCTCGAACTCACAGAGATCCACCTGCCTCTGCCTCCCGAGTGCTGGGATTAAAGGCGTGCACCACCACCGCCCGGCTAAATACTAATTCTTATTATATTAGTATCATCACACAGACTTGAATGTATTAAGCCTAGAGGTGAAGCCATTATACTCTCTCTGTGTGTATATGTATGATGTATGTGTGTCTACCTGTGAGTGTGAGGTGTGCACACATGTGTGCAGGAAATCATGTGTATGTGTGTACACTTAAGTTCATATGTGAGGACCAGAGATTGATGTCTTCCTTAATCACACTTCACCTTGTTTTCTGTAATAGGGTCTTATTCTGCAGCCACCCACCTTGCTGGGACTATAGGTGTGTACCATTGTGCTTGGAATTGTACTTGGGAGCTAGGAATCCTAATTTAGGAATCCTCATGCTTGTGTGATATGAACACACACACACACACACACACACACACACACACACACACACACACACCTCGACTGCTGACAGTATACTGTACAAACAAGACACAAAGGAAAAAGACTGTTGAACTTTGTCAAGACAAGGTAGGACAGTCCTTCAAAATTCCTGCTTCAAAGAAAAGTCTGTCAGATATTCTAGGCCTGTAGACTGAAGACAAATGTCCCAATATTGCAGAGGAAGCTTGGGTGACTGTCCAGGAAACCAGCTGCTTCTGTCATTTCTATAGTTTTGGAAGTTGCTTACTCTGTACTTCTTGTTTACTCAGGTAATGTTATATTCTTCTCAGGCCTTTGGTGGAGTTGAAGATGAGATAGTTATAGTTTCCCTTGTTACAAAATTCAGAAAAGAAACTTACATAAGGTATGTAAAGTTTATAAGGTTGAGAAACATAAAAGCTTAAATTGCTTTTCTAAGAAAATGTTTTGAGGTCTGAAAAGCTAATTTTTGGTTTGTTATACAAATTAGGATAGAAAGTGAATTAGGAACACAACTTTTGACTCACCAAGATAGGATAGAAAATGGAGTATTTTCTCTGAATTTGCCAAATGCAAATGGACTGGATATTATAAATTAATTCTTACTTGATAATTGTTCTTATTGTATATAGTCTTACTATGTTAAAGCTAAAACCTTTCTTTTTATTTAGAAAAAAGGGGGAAATGTTGCAGAATATTTATTTAACTATGCAAAGATGTATTATATTTGTTTATGTTGTAGAATATTTGTTTACATATAAAGATGTGTTGTTGCATTTGTTTAATTATGTAAAGATATATTGCTGTTTTTACCTTGCCTGCCTATAGCACCCGATTGGTCTAATAAAAAGCTGAATGGTCAATAGTGTAGGAGACCAGTTCTGACATGTTGAAGGGTTCTTGAAGGGAGGAGAGAGAAATGAGGAAGTATTAGATAGAAATATAGATGGAGACAACGAGAAAGAGAGACACAAGATAGTTCCGGGAGGGCTCTGGGTCAATACCCAGTTGCCTCAAGTTTTATTCTAATGGACTTTTTATACACTACCAAGGGGAGAGGCACTTTTTAAGATCAAAGCACAATGTACAGCCAAGTGTAGACCCTTCAGAACACCTGGCAACCACGCCCCTGGCCAAATCATCCTATTATGCAGCCCTGCTGGGTAAAGCAAGCTCAGATTCTCTGACCTTGAGTAAGGCCTTACTAGGGAGCCTCTGTGGGCCCCTACACAATAGTGAGTGAGGAGGTATAGATGGAACTTCCAGGCAGGGAGAGTAAATAGGAGGAGGAATTTAGGTTCAGAAAGGAGGAAGAAAGAAAAAGAGATGCCAGGGGCCAGCCAGCTAGCCATGGAGGAAGTGGGAAAGTAGGACATACAGAATGAAAGAAAGGTAAAAGCCCCAAGGCAAAATGAGGATGAGTAGAAACACATTAAATTAAGTTAAAAGAGCTAGTGGGACAAGCCTAAGCTAAGGCTGAGCATTCATAATTAATAATAAGTCTCCATGTCTTTATTTGGGAGCTGGTTGGTGGTCCAAAGAAAACTACAGAACTACAGCTTTTATTTTAGATTTCTGGCCTCCAAACACAATACATTTGTATCTGTGAAGCTATCAAGTTTGTGGTACTTTGTTTATTCTGTATCCTTTTTATGTTTTGTTTTTGAGTCAAGATCTTGTATAGCCAGGTATCTTAGTTAGGGTTTCTATTGCTGGAAAGAGACACCATGACCATGGCAATTCTTATAAAGGAAAACACTTAATTGGAGCTGGCTTACAGTTTCAGAAGTTTAGTCCATTATCATTACAGTGGGACATGGTGACATGCAGTCAGATGTGGTGCTGGAGGAGGAACTGAGAGTTCTACATCTTGATCTGCAGGCAGCAGAAGGAGACCGTGTCCCACACTGAGCATAGCTTGAGCATATAAGACCTCAAAGCTTGACCCCACAGTGACACACTTTCTCCAACAAGGCCACGCCTCCTCATAGTGCCACTCCCTCTGGGCTAAGCATTCAAACACATGAGTCTATGGGGGCCATACCCATTTCAGCCACCATACCAGGTCTTGAACTTGCTATGTGACCAAAGGTGACCTTGAACTTGTGATCTTCCTGGCTCTACCTTCCAAATTTTTGGATTCCAGCATTCACCAGTGGGCTGGAGAGACGGCTTAGTGATTGAGAGTACATATTGAACATTGTTCTCGAAGTGGATCTGTGTTCTGTTCCATGCATCCATGTTGGGCAGTTCATAACTGCTTATAACTCCAGCTCCAACTCCGCTGGCTTCTTTAGGCACTTGCACTTGCTGGCACATACTATTCTAGTCCTACATAATTAAAAATAGTAAGAAATAAATCTTGAAATAAAAGTATGCACCACCACAACTGGCTCTGTGGCACTTTGTTCCAGCTTTTTTTTTTTTTTTTTTTTTTCCAAGACAGGGTTTCTCTGTGTAGCTTTGCGCCTTTCCTGGAACTCACTCTGTAGCCCAGGCTGGCCTCAGACTCACAGAGATCCGCCTGCCTCTGCCTCCTGAGTGCTGGGATTAAAGGCGTGTGCCGCCGCAGCCGCCGCCACCACCACCACCACCACCCGGCCTTGTTCCAGCTTTTAATACAGCTTCAAAGATGATTTTTGGCTGAGTTGGTAGAGTACTTGTGTAGCATGTATGAAGAACTCAGTTCTGTCATCAGCAGCACATAAACAGGGTGTAATGGTGTATACCTGTAAACCACTCAAGAGGTGGAGGCAGGAGGATTATGAGTTCAAAGTCATTCTTCCCTACATAGACAGTTATGGGCCAGCCTGGGCTACCTGAGGTCCTGTCTTTAAAAACAAATCAGATTCATTCTTCGGATTGATCTTCTCTGGAAATCTTTGTCAATGGCAAACATCATCCTGATCAAGTTGTCGATTTGACAGTAAAAAGCATTACTGAGAAAGTAATGGTCCCATGGGGGTGGCATTACAAGATTATAGTCAGAAACACCTGGCCAGCACACGTTTTCCTGTCCTTTGTTAAAGGGACTGAGGTGTTCTGTGTAGTGATACAAATTGTTTTAAGGATAGGATTAGAAAAGATGTGATGGCTAATAAAAGTCTGGGACTTTTTTTCTCTTGTGGTTTAACCAACAGAGTCACTGTTAAGAAATATGCTGACAATTTGCTCTTTGAAGAAGATTGTTATAGAGTTCTAGATGAACCCCTATAATAACAACATATGAGGCATATGAGGTTACAGGCTGGTGTTAGGGACTCTGCACTACATCTCTGTATTTGCATTTCCTGCCTCTAGGGCATAGGAATGTTTAAGGAATACTAAGAACCTGCAAGATGCTTCAGCAGGTAAAGGTGTACTTGTTGCTAAACTAGCCGAATTGAGTTCAATTCCCAGAACTGGCATGGTGGAAGGAGAGAACCCACAAATTGTCCTCTGACCCCAAGATGTGTGCAATGGCATTCACACAGCCACGCTACAAATAATTAGAAACGTGTTTGTTTTTTTTTTTGAAAAAAGACTTAAAAACCCCAAATCAGCCCTCCAAAATCATTTTGAATCCTAGGAAGTGGAAGTGTAGACAGCACCTGTATTTCCCAAGGGATTGATGTCATTCGATTTATGTAAAGTAATCATTCCAAGTGAGAGGGAAGAGTGGTTCTCTGCATTAAAATCAAATCAGCCTGGGAAATGGTTCTTTTCAGGGACTGCCTTTCAGAATGTTCCCATTTAGCTGTGAAATAGACTTCTCTTTCCAGACTGGCTCTGATGGGCCACTCTCATCTTCATGATTACCCCTGACATTTAGTGACTTGTATAATTAGCCAGGGCTGTTCTTTTCTCCCGGGAAAGGATGGTGTGCAGCTAAGATGCACTCTGAAAGTCTTTCCTTGACTTAGGGGAATGGCTGTGCCTAAGCAGTCAAGATGAAGCCTGGACCTTAGCAGAGGTAGGGGTGGTTATTGGCACACACCTTCTGTTTTATCCCTTCATCAAAGCTTCTTGGGTAACAAGGTAAGCTGGTATTTCCTATGGCACAGAATGAAATAGAAAATCCCATAAGCTTCTTTAAGGATTGAGAACTCCATGTGTCTCCCCTCCAGGTGAGCTGAATAAAAAACAAAGAAATGACTCAGAAAAAGGATTGAAATGTTACTGATGGGATTTTTTATATCAAAGTGGGAGACATTTGTTCTCCTTAACGTGGCTATGTTGAGCCTTAAGTCTGGCCCAGCAGTAGAATGGGCAGAGATGGAATCAAACAATGTGAGTGGAGCAGAGAAAAGTCCGCCAGAGACTCTGCCTCCCCTTTTCAGTCTTGGGCAACAGTTCCGGCTACTTTCCCAGATTCTCAACAGGGTGATGGAACCACGTGGCATTTTATTGCCATGGCTTGTGAGTGGAAGGAAGGCATATTCTTGTTTAGGGAGTACGCCTTCTTCCTCACTTTCTTCACCTACTCACCTCTGCTTTCTCTGGAGTAAGCCCAGACTCTGGGACACAGAGCACCAGGAAAAAGGAGCCTGGCTGCCAATTATCTCAAGGAGGGAGAGTGGCCTGGGCTATTTTAAGAGACAATGATGAGGTGGGCAGTGGTACACACCTTTAATCTCAGCATCGAGGAGGCAGAGGCAGGTGGGGCTCTGTGAGTTCGAGGGAAACGCTGCCTCAAACAAACAAACAAACAAACAAACAAACAAACAAACAAAGAAATGAGAGAGAGAGAGAGAGAGAGAGAGAGAGAGAGAGAGAGAGAGAGAGAGAGAGAGAAATGAAGTTTGGTTGAGTCTATCTTCTTAGACCTCCTTAGCTCTTCTTAGTACATGGCATGCTACAGACTGTGTGTCCTTCACTGACATGCTGGTCCTGTAAGGGCAAAGATTTTGTTCTAGAAACAAACATGTTTTGAGAACATCATTCACTATTAAGTACTTGCTAATGTTCGTTGAGTGAATGAATGAATGAATGAGGAAATGAATAAACTGCAAGGAGTGCAGTTGTGATGTGATGGAATTTGGATACATATATTTTTTTTCTCTTATGACACACGGTCTTATGAATCCTAGATTGCCTCAAACTCAACATGTAGTTCAAGATGATCTTGAACTTCTGATTCACCTTCCCCTACCTCCTGAATGCTGGGACTACAGACATGAACCAATGTGTCCAGTTTATTCAGAGCTGGATATCGAACCCAGGGATGTCTGCATGCTAGGCAAACATTCCATTAGGTGATAGCTCATTTCCTTGAGTTTAGAGATCTTTAAAAAAGACATCTACCTATCTATCTATCTATCTATCTATCTATCTATCTATCTATCTACCTATCTATCATCTATCTATCATCTGTCTGTCTGTCTGTATGCCATATGTGTATGGATGGTCACAGAAGCCAAAGGAAGGTGTCGGATCCCCTGGATGTAGGTGCTGGAAATTGAATTCAGTTCCTCTGGAAGAGTATCAAGTGCTCTGAACTGAACTGCCATCTCTGCAGCCCCCTAGAGATTTTTTAGATGGCATTTTGACTTAAAAAATTACGTGTGTGTGTGTGTGTGTGTGTGTGTGTGTGTGTCTGTCTGTCTGTCTGTCTGTCTGTCTGTGTCTGTGTGTGATTTGTGTCATAGAATTCATGTGGAACTCAAAGGCCAACTTTCAGGAGTCAGTTCCCTCTTTCCACCATGTGGGTTTGGGGGATTGAACTCAGGTCATCAGACTTGCTGACAAGCACCTTTACCTGCTGGTCCATGTTGTGGGCCCAAGTTTCAAGATCTTGACCTAGGTTTCATCAGATAGCATGATCAGAGAATTCTGTGGAAGGAATATCAGTTTAGACTAATTTACTCAGAATTAATTCCAAACATTTGTGTTATCTGTTGCCCCCAAATTTCATAGCTTATAAAATGAAAATGTACTATTTCTTCACTGTTTCTGAGGACTAGGAATCTGGGAGTGCCTGTGGCTCAGAATCTCCTACCACGCTACAACCAACTGGTATCTAGGTCCTGCATTTACCTGAAGGGGTGATTAGGGCTGGAGATTAGGCTTCCAAAACGTTTCACTCACTCAGGGGTTAATCTTGATTGCGATCTTGATGGGGTGTAGAATCAGCACGGAACATGTCTGTGAGTCACTTTCTAGAGTGGGTTAATTATTGTGGGAAGATGTACCCTAAATGTGAGTAGCACCATTCCATGGCATGGAGCCCCATACTGAATAAAAAGGAGAGAGTGAGCTAAACACCAGAATTCATCTGTCTCTGCTTTCTGGCTATGGTTGCAAGGTGACTAGCTGTGTCATGCTTCTGCCTCCCATGCCTTCCCCACCACAGTAACTGTATTTCCTGGAACTGTGAGCCAGAGTAAACCCTTCTTTGCTTAAGTCACTTCTTGTTAGGTGTTTGGTCATGTCAACAGGGGAAGTAACTGAATGGGAGATCTTCTGATCCACTTGACTATGACCAGAGACTTCCCTCATTGCCTCATTACATGCTGTGCCACCAGACACTAGTTCACACTTGGTAGAGCAAGTGATTCAAGAAAAGGCAAGGGGCCAGGGTCAGGGTGGTGCATGCCTTTAATCCCAGCACTTGGGAAGCAGAGGCAGGGAGATCTCCAAGTTCAAGGCCAGTCTGGTCTACAGAGTGAGTTCCAGAATGGCCAGAGCTACACAGAGAGACCCTATCTTGGAAACAACAACAATAAAAAAAAAGGAAAAGAAAAGAAAAGGCAAGGAACAGGCAATCAAGATGGGAGCCCCACTCCTTTCTTCCCACCTAATTTCTCAAGTTGCCCATTTCATTTTAAATGCTTATTTATTTTGCATTCAATTCAGAGCTTTGTGCTAGCTGGGTAAGTACTCTACTGCTAAGCCCCACCCCAGACTCTTATGACACACTATTTGTTAGAGGTTAATTATGAAGGCTGGTATCCACTGAAGAGGAAGATTTTGCTTCACCCTTGGAAGGGCAGGGAATGGTAAAAGCTTTATGGACATATTTTTAAAGCAACAGTGAAGCTTTATTCTAAGGTTGTCACTTTTCTTCTTGGTTTGGGGCCTTGCACATTGGTACATTTTAACAAATAGCAGTCTGTCATTGAAGCCAGTGGTTTATGCTAAATATGTTGAGCATTCGAACAAGATTATATAATGTTTAATTATTGAACCTTCTTTCAGATTGGTATGGGACTTACAGGACACCTCTTTTGAGGCAGTATGTTACTCTGTAGCCCAGTCTAGCCTAGAATTAATAATGTAATTTGTGTTGGCCCAGAACTCATTAATAATAATCCTCCTGTCTCAGCTTCCTGAGTGCTAGAATGACAACCATGAACCATCAAGGCTGGATTTTTTGTTTTTGTATTTTGAAATAGGGTTTTGCTATGTATCCCAGGCTGGCTCCACTCCACTTTTCTTTTCTCTTCCTCCTCCTCCTCTCCCTCCTCCCCTCCTCCTTTTCTTCTTCTTTTCCTTCTCTTCTTCTTCTTCTCCTCCTCCTCCTTCCTTTTTTTTTTTCAAGACAGATTTCTCTGTATAGCCCTAGCTGTCCTGGGACTCGCTTTGTAGACCAGGATGGCCTCAGACTCAGAGATCTGACTGCCTCTGCCTCCCAAATGCTGGGAATAAAAGGGTTGCACCACCACAGCCCAGCCACTTTTCTTTTAAAGAATGAGAAAATGTAAACATCATGTGAAAATAAATATGCACTTTAATCCTCTTTAATAATTATACTTATTATACCAAGACACCAATGATTTATTAGTGTTTAGAAAAATCAAGTTTCTAAGAGAGTATATGGAAGACTGGTTACAATACACGTGAGTTTCTTCAGCGATGGAGGCACTGGTAAGTTGCCCAAGCTCCAGTAAATAACTTCCCACACATGCTCATTCAAGCAACCCTAATTAAACTCAATAGGTCATAGTCCCCCAATCCCAAAACAACAACAACAACAACAACAACAACAACAACAACAACAACAACAA
>CABHPR010146683.1:44423-58725 GCA_902168415.1 Peromyscus melanophrys
AACAACAACAACAACAACAACAACAACAACAACAACAACAACAACAACAGCAACAGCAAGAAGAAGACATGAAAGTAAGAGGGAGATTTGCTGGGAACAAGTGGTTCAGTGGGAGTGGGAGGGGGGATGAGAGAGAGGATGAGAGGTAGAAATGCCTTATATACATGTATGAAATTGTCCAAAGATAAAAAAAAAATGTTAACAGAAAAGGTCATGGGAAGAGGTGTGTAGCTAGAGTTTTTCTGCCTGGCCCACAGTCAGGACAAATCTGTGTCACCCGCCAGTCCCACAGCCGCTCAGACTCAACCAAGTAAACACAGAGACTTATATTGCTTACAAACTGTATGGCCGTGGCAGGCTTCTTGCTAACTGTTCTTATATCTTAAATTAACCCATTTTTATAAATCTATACCTTGCCACGTGGCTCGTGGCTAACTGGCGTCTTCACATGCTGCTTGTCATGGTGGCGGCTGGCAGTGTCTCCCTGCCTCAGCCTTCCACTTCCCAGAATTCTCTTCTCTGTTAGTCCCGCCTATACTTCCTGCCTGGCCACTGGCCAATCAGTGTTTTATTTATTGACCAATCAGAGCAATTTGACATACAGACCATCCCACAGCAGAGGTGCTGTATGGAGATGCACTTATTGAAAAATATAGTAAGAAGCTGACATATTTGCTATTTGTTCCACACCCCACCTCATTTAGAGATATGCTGGATACCCTGTAAAATACACATGCCCCAGATAGATAATAATGTTATGAGTCTCTGAACACTTCATTATCTTTGGAAATCATCTCCAATTAAAAAAGATTCTAGTGCAAGCTTGGGGATGAGTTAAAGCAAAGAAGCACACCATCGCCAAGTGTGTTGATTGACAGTGTTCTGTTTGAACTCACAACAACTCTGCAAGATACATCCCCTTGCTGACACATCACATATGCAGTCAGATAACATCAGGCTGTTAAATGACTTACCTAGGACCACAAGTGCCAGACTTCTTTCTTCTGTGTTTTCTAAACTGTAGGTACATTTATTAGTTTCAAAGATGAAAGAGAGGACTCAATAGTTAAGAGAGCTTACTGCTCTTGCAGAGGACCCAGGTTCAGTCCCCAGCATCTACATGATGGCTCACAATCATCTCTAACTCCAGTTCCAGGGGATCCAGTGTCCTCCTCTGGACTCTGAGGGCACCTGCATAACATGAACTTATGAAGTCACACACACACACACACACACACACACACACACACACACACACACACACACACAGAGAGAGAGAGAGAGAGAGAGAGAGAGAGAGAGAGAGAGAGAGAGAGAGAGAGAGAGAGACTGAAGTTTGCTTTAACTTCACATCTGCCCAGTCCTTTCTTGCCTGCTACACTGGGTTTTCACCAGGTTTTGCTCTATTTTTCAGAATATAAGCAAGTATGGGTATATTATCTTATTTGCAGAAGAAGAGCACTTGGAATATGCATTGCTCTTTGCCTCCTCCCTCCTAGCAATATTTCTTGGGATTTTCTTAGCTTCCCCGTTTCCTGTTTATAGCTGCATAGTTTTCCTTTACATGTTGTTCCAGAAATTATTCACCCAATCCCCTTTGGTGAGTAATGTAGACATCGGTCTTAGTTACTTTTCCTGTTGCTTTAATAAAATACTCCGACAAAAGCCACTTACAGGAGAGAGGAACTGTTCTGGCTCACAGTTCAAGAGGACATAGTGGGGACATCAAGGTGACAGGAACTTGAAGCACCTGGTTGCATCTCATTCACAATAAAGAAGCTGAAAGCTATGAGTGCATGCCTCTGCTTAGGGTTTTTTTCCCATCATTTATTCAGTCCAGGATGCCAGCCAGGGAATGGTGCCACCCACTGTGGACAAGTCTTCTCATCTCAATTACTGTAATTAAGATAATCCCTCACAGGCATGCCAAAAAGCCCATCTCCCAGGTGATTGTAAATCCTGCCAAATTGACAAACTAACCATAATCATCACTTCATAGTCTTTTGCATGGGGGCAGTTGGAGCTGGGGATTTGCTGCTCAGCAACACAGTGAAACAGGTTTTGAATGTAAGACAGGATAGAGATTTTTCTCCCTACATAGCCCACCTGTGCTCATTCTTTTTGTGGCTACATTCCACTCCTTCCAGTGGGCAGATAATAAACCATGATTTTGATTCTTCTGGGTTAATTTTTGCATTTCTAGTTCCCTTAGGATCCTAAAAGGGAAAATGGAGTGAGCGGTCAGGTGGGATTATGGCAGGACAAGGACCCTGACCCTAGCATAGTCAATTCCAGTTTAAACATTCCATCCTCTTTCCATTACACTCGGGGGTAATTTAAAGTAGGACTTGGGCACGTAGGAGGAGTTGGGAAATGCAGTAATGGCCAAATGCCATTGGGGTGATATTTTTAGTTACCTAAATAAACCGTGTTTCCACAGTCGCTGCAGAGCTTATGGTTTGTGTGCAGTAAATAAAATGATGGAATGCCATGAGGGAGCCTGGCCAGATGACTCCAGTTGTGCACATTCTGTTCCAGGCTTGGTAGGGTGCGTTGAAGACGTTCAAGCTGCTCCAGCTTCTGTGATGTCACTCTTGTTCTGATCACTGGGTCCCAGTCTTTCCACTTGCTAGCAGGGAGCAGCAGACACTTACCGGGCTGGTAACTATCAGGAGAAACAGAGGTCTGAGAAACTGGATGAGTTCTGGAAATGTCACACAGAGCAGAGTTGAAGTGAAGCTTGCTCACTGCTAAGTGCATAGCACTGGATCATGAGGGTCCTAGGTATATGGTGCTTTTAAAAGTTACTTAAAGCCAGGCGGTGGTGGCACACACCTTTAATCCCAGCACTCGGGAGGCAGGGGCAGGCAGATCTCTGTGAGTTCAAGCCCAGCCTGGGCTACAGAGTGAGTTCCAAAAAAGTTCTCGAAAAACCAAAAAAGTTACTCAAACACAAACTCCTTCCCCCCCCCCCCCAAGACAGGGTTTCTCTGTGTGTTGTTTTGGTGCCTGTCCTGGATCTCGCTCTGTAAACCACACAAACTCCTTTTTAAAAAGATTTATTTATTTTAATTTTATGTTTATGAATTGTTTGCCTGTACATACATATGTATGTGCATCTGTGTGTGCCTGATGCTCATGGAAGTCAGAAGGTGGTGTCAGATCTCCTGGAACTGGAGTTATAGGCAGTTGTGAACCGCTTGATGTGGGTGTTGGGAACCAAACCTGGGTCCTCTGCAAGAGCAGTCTGCATTCTTAACCATTGAGCCATGTCTCCAGGACCGCTATATCCCTCAACTCTTGTTTTTAACTTAAAGACCAATGGTTTCCTCACCCCTACCCACATCAATTCCTACACAAATACACATATATAAAAATTAGAAGCTAGCCTCTGAATATGAGAGAGAACATGTGGGAGGTATTAGTCTTTCATTGACATAGTAATTTCCAGATCCATCCATTTTTTCCTGAAAATTTCATTTTTTTCGTTATGGCTGAAGAAATTCCGTGTTGTAAATATACTACATTTTCATTATTCATTTAGCCATTGGTCGACATTCAGGCTGGAGATCCATTTCCTAGCTATTGTGAATAGAGCAGTGAATGAACATGAACGAACAAGTATGTCTGTCGTAGGAATGGCCAGGAGTAGAGTAGCTGGGATATATGGCACTTCTTTATCTAGCTTTTTGAGGAACTCCACACTAGTGGCCGCACCAGTTTATATTCCCACCAACAGTGAACACTGTTTTCTCTTTCCCCACATCCTGCCAGTATATGGGGATTGGATTCAGGAGCATTTTGAGTTTTGTCAAAGCTTAGTTCCATAATTAAACAGTGGAAACAAAGAAACAATAGCTTTATACCTGCAATAAAATAACTGAAACAAATAGAGAACATTGGGGTCTGATGAAATAGCTTAGTGGGTATAGCACTTGGTGCCCAAAGCTCAAGGATTTGAGTTCAAATACCCAGAACTGACATAAAAGCCTGGCATGGCCATGCATGTCTATAACACCAGTGCTGGGCATGGAGACAGGTGGATTCTTGAGGCTTACTGGCCAGCCAGTCTAGCTGAATCAACAAGCTGACAGTTCATCAAGAAACCCTGTAAGATGGCTCCGTGGGGAAAGGAACTTGCCATGAAGTCTGATGATCCGTGTTAGATGTCTGGAATCCACGTGAAGGAAGGAGAGAATTGACCTTTGCAAGTTGTCTTCTACCTATACATGAGTGTTGTGGGGCTGGGGGAGAAGAGAGGGAGGGAGAAGAAGGGAGAGGGAGAGAGAAACAGTCACTATTTATAGCCCATTAGCAATCTGTTGCCTCTCAGCTTCAAAGCTAGCCTGCTACCTTGATTACACGTTGGAAGGTTTCTCTGTTGCCCAGCGACGTGATGCTGAGCTTGGTGGTGGTACTGGTGAGGTTATGATGGTATAGGCGTCTCTCTCCCTAGCAGGGCTGTGTTTTAACATCATGGATGTTTTTGCAGGTCTGCAGGCCCTCTTTCTTGCCTGCTGGGCTGCACTGTCCTGCAGGTGGCGCCCTTACGTCTTTCTAAAGAGTCCTAGCCAATGCCCCACAACCTTTAAGTAAGTGCCTAAGGGGAGAGACTGGTGGGGAACTTTATTAGAGCCACAGGAACAGTTTTCTTCTCTCCAGCCTGGGTCTGCTGGTCTCCTATGGGGCATTTCCTAGCTTGCACCCACGTTCACCCCGCCTCTAAGGTTCTCAGCACAGGGACCTGGAATTGGTAAATTCTGCACCTCCTCTCATGAGGGCTGAATCTTACCTACTGGAGCCAAATTGGCTTCTTTCTCAGCTGTTATCCCTCAGTGGGCTTCTCCCTCCTCCCTCCCTCCCTCTCTCCCTCCCTCCCTCCCTCCTTTAAATCTGAGGTAGAGTTCATAGAGCGGAAAGAACAACTAGCCTTTCAACATTTATTATTCGGTGTTTGTCAGTATATTCACAAAAATTGTGCAGCTATCATTACTAAGTAATTCAGAAAAAGTTCATTACTCCCTCCCCCAATAAACCTTGTATCCGTTAACAGTCACTCTCCTTTCTGTCTTTCCAGCTCTGGACAACCACTTTTTTTTTTGTCCCTAGGCTTGTTTTTTTCTGAATAGTTTACAATAATGGAGAGTCATATTGTACGGAATAGTGCGTTTTGTTTATCTGTTGCCCAGTTGGTAGATACTTGGGTTCTTCTTCTTTTTCTCAGTTACTGAGAACGATGCTATGAACAGTGATATGTGAGTGTTGGTGAGCACATATGTTTTCATTTCTCTTGACTGTGTCACTAGGAGTGGAATTGCTTGGTCATACATGTGAACCGCTTTAGGAAAGCCTATATTGGCCACTCTACAGATGATGGACTAGCTAACAGTAACAGGAACTTCCAAGATTGTGGAGAGCTGGAATGTTACAGATCGAGACAAAATTATCCTAGGCTATCTTTAGTTTCCTTAATTGCCATTTATCAGTAACCTCTGTATCTGATCTAACATCCTCTTTACGGTCAGGTAAAGCCTTTGAATGTAGTAGCTTAGCTTCCCAAAACCCCCAAACCAAGCATGTTATCAAATAGCTCTGAGACCTATAGCTCAGAGTTCCTTTCTTCACTGTACAGCACTGACTTGTCCCTACCAATTTGTTTAACAAAATAATGAATTTATGGCTTTCTTTTGTTCCTCTTCTACCATGGAACACATCATTCATGATAACTTGAATCTGTGTCTCTAACTGGAGTCATGTTTTGCACTTACATGTTGTAACTATTTTAAACACATTTGACCAACATAGAATATCAGGTGATTAACTGCTTTAATGGATGATTGATCCCAAGCTAGGCATGGTGACTCATTTCTGTAATCCCAGCACTTGGGTGGCTGAGGCAGGAGGATCACTGCAAGTTTGAGGCCAGCTTGAGTTGTATAATAAGTTCTAGGCCTCCCTGAGTTATAGTATGGGACCGTGTCACAAACAAGCATACATACACACATAAAAATCATCCCCTAAAAAGATTGATCCCTGCCTTATATTAATATTTATTTTATGTGTTTGAGTGTTTGCCTGCATGTATGTATGGATGTGTACCACATATGTTCCTGGTGCACAGGAAGGCCAGAAGAGGCCAATACGTTCCCTGGAACTGGAGTTACAGGCAGTTGTGAGCATCACCCCCATATTGGTTCTGGGAACCAAATCCATGTCCCTTGGAAGAGCAGTAGGAGTGTGAACTGCAGGGCCATCTCTCCAGCCCCTCCCAGTTTTATTTTAATTAGCAAGCAGTCTTGCTCCATTTGCAATGTAATCTGAAGCATTGTTATGAAGCATGGGGTTTCTTGGTGGATGTGAATCCAGCAGATGGGAGTCAGATTCTCGGCTTTACCATAACTTTTTACCCTACCTGGCTGCTGGGCTGGAATCCAATCCCAGTTCCATCACTGGTAGCTGTGTTGTGGCCTATTATGATACAGGAGAGAACAGAGCATGGCTGTCGGTGCAGAGGGATGGAGTCAGAACGAAGAATTTTTCTCTGACTTGATGTACTAAACTTTATGATGTGACACACAGAACTATTTTCATTTGGCTAGTTAAATATTCTGGCTAAGGCCTGGTGAGATGGCTTAGTTGGTAAGGGTATTTATTGCCAATACTCACGACCTGAGCTCAATCACCCGACCCACATAAAGGAAGGAGAGAATTGACTTCAAGATTCCTTCAAGTTGTTCTCTGACTTCCACACTCCAGGTGGCATTCCTGCATCCCCACCCCCACTCAAATAAATAAATGTAATACAAAAGTCTTCTGGCTGAGAGAAAAATAATATCACAGACTCATCATGGACGGATTGTTTTCAAAGGCATTTGATCACAGGAAATACCCACTAGACACTCGAAGTACATCTCTAGCCATTTGTGATTGATGGAAGTGGGTTTCTAGAAATCTGGAAATGATGTCATCTATCACAACTTGAGGGACCAGGGAACAAAGCCAGACACTGCTAAGTAATGAGATGGGCAGTTCTGCCAAGGGAAAGCTGACAGGCGCTTTCTCAGCTATTCTAACACCACATTCGTGCTGGTGAGTGTTTTGAGTATTTGTGATTCTGAGGTAATCCATACAAGTTCTTCTCCCTTTTTGTCAAACCATAAGTCAATTCATTTTGTGTGTGTTAGGTCAAGGTGTATTCTATTCACTCATCGTTTGTGATTCCAATCAAGCTAGTATTACATTTAGGGCTAGCTCTGAACATCACTTAGCCTTTAAGTTCACAGCAATTTTCTTCTGCTCAATTAAAGGGCTTTCTAAATGATGAGAGCGTTCCATACAATAAATGCATTGAATGTTTTCTCGGATTTAACTATTCCAGTTAATGATTTTGTTTTCTTCACAGGGTTATTGACTGAAATGAGAGTGATTTTCACGTGTGAGGCATGATTACACACACTTAGTATCCAAGGGCTTCTGGCAGCCTCCCTGAGTGCTGTCCTCCGAACTTGCTAGCTGTCACAATGGGAGCAAACCTGTGACTGAAGGCCTCTGTGCTCTGATGCAGTTCCTCTGGCTGTGAGCATTTCTAGGCCTTATCAATATACGGTGGAAAATTAATCCCACAGAAAGCCTACACAAACTGTTCCCAAGACCAAGAGAAAATATCACTTCTAATAGTAATTCACCAGGGACGGAGATGCATGCATACAAAGGACACAAAATCATTACTACTCAGGCTATGTGTAATCGTGGACTTCTGTCCCACAGCATATCATACTGAATGAGTGCAGAAACTGAAATTACTATTCAGTAAGGGAAGATTCTAAGGGCAGGCAGGTAGGAGTGGACATTCTTACAGATATCTTTCTATAGGTTCAGATTGATTTTTAGGGCTCATTTTCCATGGGTCATTGGTCAGAAGCTATAGAAACACCTGCAGAATGAAATCCTCATGGTTTGAAGTAGAGAAAAATCTGCAGTATCTGCCTCCCAAATGCACATCTGAATGGACATTACATGCCAAAGGTTTCATGTTTGTATTATAATCTCAGGTTTCTGTGTGTGTGTTCCTGCATACACATTCATGTATGGAGATGGATAATGTATTTTTTTAAAGAAGATTTTATTTGATTTTAAATTGTGTGTGTGTGCGTGCATGTCAGTGCAGGTACCCCCAGAGTCTAGAAGAGGCTGTCAGATCCTTTGGAGTTGGAGTTAGAGGGGACTGTGAGCCACTCAGCTCGGGTGCTGGCAAGCAAATTCAGGTCCTCCGCAAGAGCAATGCCTGCTTTCAACAGCTGCACCATCTCTCCAGCTCCAGGAGGTTGGACATCTTCTTGAATCACTCTAAACCTTGTGTTTTTGAGACAGTCTCTTGATGAACCTAGAGCTAACTGATTTGGCAAGGCTGTCTGGCCATCCAGCTCCAGGGATCTGCCTGTCTCTGTCCTCCATCACCAGCACTGAGGTTACAAATGTGCACCACTGTACCTGGCTTTTATGTGGGTGCCCGGGAGAGATCTGAACTCAGGCTTTCACGATTCCACAGCACTCACTTAACCCCTGAGCCATCTCCTCCACCCCTCAGGTTTTAATAGCTTGCAGGTTCCGAGAGTAGAGAGGGAAGCTTAGCCACATGTGCTACATGAAATGCTCAATAGGAAGCTAACACCTAAAACCATGCTCATTCTGCCAGTGATCACAATGTACATGATAAGTTTTGAATGCTGTTGTAGGCGACCTTAAAGGGCTTTCTACTGTGTCCATTCTTGTCAGCATCATGGGAAATGATACAGCACATGCTGTCAGACTTTCATAGGTAATCGTGGGAAGTGGGAGAGGGCCTGCCTGGAAGAACAGTGGGTGGTCAAAAGCCCAGACTGTGGAAACAAACAGTGGTTCTTTGAGTTATCTAAAGTCAATGAAGGCGGTGTTGATACTAAGTCAGAGGTGAAGAGCCTTTTCTCTGAAGTGCTAGAGAGTCAGTACTTCAGGCTTTGAGGGGCCACATGGTCTCTATCATGCTACTTTAAGCTACTGTCAAGCGCAGAAGAAACCACAGATACTCTGTGCATGAATGAACATGGCTCTCTGCCAATGAAACTTGACTTAAAAAATGGGAGACTGGGGATGTGGCTGTTGGTGAGTGCTTGCTCAGCACGTGTAAAATCCAGGGGGTCCATTTCTCTTAATTAGGGTTACTATTGCTGTGAAGGACCATCATGGCCAAAGAAACGTGGGGAGGGAAGGATTTATTAGATTTATGCTTCTTCATCACTGTTCATCATTGAAAGAAGTCAGGACAGGAACTTAAGCAGGGCAGGATCCTGGAGGCAGGAGCTGATGCTGAAGCCATGGAGGGGTGCTGCTTACTGGCTTGCTCCTCATGGCTTGCTCAGCCTGCTTTAATATAAAACCAGGACCACCAGCTAAGGGGTGGCATCACTCCCAGTGGGCCGAGCCCTCCCCCATTAATCACTAACTAAGAAAATGCCCTAGAGGCTTCCCTACAGCCTAATCTTACGGAGGCATTTTTCAATTGAGGCTCCCTCCTCTCAGATGACTTTAGCGTGTGTCAAGTTGACATAAAACTAGACAGTACAACTGACCCCTTGTCAACTTGACACACACATAGGGCTGGATAAAGCCAGGTATGGTGTTGCACTCCTCTAATCCCAGCATGTAGGTTACAGAGGCAGGAGGATCAGAAGTTTGAGGTCATCTTCCCTTATATAGAGCGTTAAAGGCCAGCCTGAGATATACGAGATCCTGTTTCAAAAACAAATAGCCAGTGTGGTGGTACATGCCTTTAATCCCAGCACATAGGAGGCAGAGGCAGGCTGACTGCTGTGTATTGGAGGCCAGTCACAGTGACATAGTGGGACAATGTCTCTAAATAAATAAATAAATAAATAAATAAATAAATAAATAAATAAATAAGGAGGGCAGATACAACATTCCAGAATAGGTTTAAAAGGAAAAACATATCCTGGGTCCTTAAAAAGGGAGGTATGTGCTGTTCTCTAGGAGTTTGCATGAATTTGTTCTCAACCTTGTCTACACATTCCAGTCACCTGTAGTCAACACTAAGCAGCCTGATGATGCTCAGCCTATACTGAAGAATGATCCAATTAGAGTGTTTAGGGTGGGTCCCCAGGAGTCCATCATCTTTATTACAGTATTGATATGTGACTCCAATGTGAAGCCAAGGTTAAGAAACTCTGCTTGAAGTCACAAGGCGTAGCCAGGTTAGTTTCATTTCTTTTCTCTGCAAAGCCTGAAATAGAGACTCCCTGGCAATTTAGAGAAAAGGTTTCCCAATCTCTGAGTTAGAACCAATATCAGATTCATCTGTCTGTGGCTTGGAAAATTCATGGCCCTTCTCTTTTGAAAAATCAAGGCAGCATTATTCATGTGTTTGCTGTCTTTAAAGTTCGAAACTTTTCACCCGGTATCTCTCTCACTCCCTCTTTAAACCCTACCCTTCTCCTTTTGGATAGGGTAGCCAGGCAACCAATCCACACCTTTTAGAATAATTTTTTAAAGTGTCTACTTGACTGGATTAAAGTTTACCTAGAAACCCAGAAAAGTGTGATTTTGAATATGTCTATGAAAGTATTTCCATAGAAGAGTAGCATGTGAGTCTGACTCATCCAGGTGAAAACAAAATAAAACAAAACATGCCCTGAACATGGATAGGTATGGTAAAGGTTCATACTGATTGTTAACTTGAGATCTAGATTCATGTGGGAGACAGATCTCTGGACATGACCGTGATAGATTTTCTAGATTAGGTTAGTCTCCAGACAAGTCTATGAAGGATCATCTAGATTAGATTAACTGAGGTGGGATGACCCACCTGAGCTATGGGTGGCATCATTCCACACGCTAGAATCCTACACTGAATAAGAGAAAGTGATCTGAGTGCTAGTGTCCATTACTCTCTGCTCCTTGACTGCAGATGCAATGGACCAGATGCTTAAAGCTCCTGCCACCTTGCCTTCCTTGTTACAGTGGACAGGACCCTCAAGCCCTTTCTCTCCCAGGTTGCTTTTGTCATGGCATTTATCATGAGAGAAGTAACTAATACAAGTCCTATTCAATTGGCTGGGCTCTGGGGATCATGTACACAGAAGATAAGTTGACATCTTAGAGCTGGGACACACTGGTCTCCTGTCTTGGCCACCAGAACATCAGGCTTGCCATCTTTTGGATGCTAGGATTTAACATTAACATTAACATTAATATTAATGTTTCTCATGATTGTTAGGCTTTCAGCCTCAAACCCATTGCTGCATCATCAGCTTCCATGGTTTTGAGGTGTTCCGACTTAGATGGACAGTGCTCCTGACATGCTGGGGTCTCTTTGGCCTATAGGCAACTTATTGTGGGATTTCTCAGCTACCATGATTGTATGAGCCAATTTCCTTAATAAATCCTCTCTCATATATCTACATGCATATCCTGTTGGTTCTGTCTCTAGAGAACCCTGATAATCAGAATTTCTGAGAGCCCTCACAACAGACTTCACATCTGGCTTTGTGGATTAATTAGAATAATGTGGATGGAAGACAGAGCTAGTCTTTGTTGAGTGGAGTAAATATTTTCTCTACAAGTCTCTGAGAGTTCCATCTTTCTGCAGTGTGATTGCAGATCATCCATCCCATGAATCACTGGAGGCTAGTTCAAATGCTACAATGCTTGCCTAGCATGCACAAGACCCATGACTCCATCCTTAACAACAAATAAAACAGGCTGTGGTGGCCCACATCTAGAATCTCAGCATGCAGGCAAATTCATGGTCATACTCAACTATTTAGTGAATTTGAAGGTATCCTGGGCTAGAGACCTTGTCTAAAAAAAAAAATAGCTAAATAAACCAGGAATGTTAAACTTGATGTTTTGGGTAGTATAAATTGTCAACTTGACAGGATCTAGAATCTCCTGGGAGGTGGACTTTTGGACATGCCTGTGGAGGGTTATCATGATTACCTTAATTCAAGTGGGAAGATATGTCCTCTGTGGGCAGGACCATTCCTTAGGCATGGGCTCCTGGCCTGGATATATGGAGAAAGGGAACTGAGCAGCAGCAAGCATGCATTTATTGCTCTCTGTTAGTGATTTAGATGTGATGTGACAGTTGCTTCCAGCTCCTGCCACCTGGACTTCCCTGCCATGATGGACTGCAATCTGAACTGTGAGCCAGAATATTTTCTCTCTTAAGCTGCCTTTGTCGATGTGCTATGTCACAGCAATGAGAACAGAAACCAAATGCCATGTTCAGTGAGGCTAGGACTTGCCATGACTGGGGGCAGCAAGGGAATGAAGAAAGAACAGACACACAGACTGAGAAGCCAGGGTCAGGTGGGCAATGTGCACTCTGATGGAGTGACACCAACTATACAAGTCAGAACCTTAGCTTGTTTATTATGTACAGCATAGGGGAAGGGTAGCTAGTCTCAGGTTTTAGCCATCCTCAATGAGCAAGCTGCAGTTGCTAGGTTTTGCATGCATTGGTCAATCATTTGTAAACACGCAAACTTGCACACACTGTCAACATTTGTATATCGACCATAAGAAGGCTTTGCCATACTTCTGAGCCTCACTCCAGAGGGAAGGATTTACAACTCCAGTGGGTCTCAGGCATTGGGTCCTTGACATGTTTGTACCCATGTTGACAATACACATTCACCCCAGTACCTTATCCATTCTGTACACTTTCACTCAAGTCTTCTTCAGATTCCCCCAAACTAAGAGTTGGAAGAGATATGATTTAGGTACTTGAAATGTGTTGGTGGGGAACACTAGTGGACTTCACAGTGTAGAGACTTATTTCCATGTGTTTAATGATTAAAACAGTGGAATGGGCTACTTTAGAGGGCATTAGTTGTAGGGTAGACAACTTATTTGAGGTTATTATGGGCTATGAAACATCTCCAGTCTCAAGATTCCCTGAGATTGGGAAAACACCTTCCTTCTTGCGCTGGTTAACATTGATTGATGGGATTTCGAATCAGATAGAAATCTGTGGGTGTGTTTGAGGGCACTTCCAGGGAGGGCTAACTGAGGTGGAAAGACCCACCATGATTGTGGGCAGCATTCATTTCCTGCGCTGGGGTCCCAGGCTGAGCAAAAAGGAGAAAGCGAGGGAGCAGCAGCCTTCATCTCTTTACTTCCTGACTGCATATGCACTGTGACCAGCTGCTTCCCACTCCTGCTCCCATGACTTCCTGCCATGAAGGACTATATTCTCAAACTGTGAGTCAAGAGCTTCCTTCACAGCTGTGTACAACCATATTTCTTGCTGTCCTTGATTGGTTCTAAGACTCCACCACTTGGATGCTTATACAAACGGTCTTTGCTTTGTTTTGTTTTTGAGGCAGGGTTATATGTAGGTAGCCTAGGCTGGCCTCCAACTCACTGTGTAGCTGAGAGTGGCCTTGAACTCCTGTTCCTTCTGCTTCTACTTTCCAAGTGTCAGGGTTACAAGAATCTGTGACTACACCAGTTTATGAGGTGCTGGGGATTCAACCTTCCTGCATGCAAGGTGAGCACTCTACCAATTGAGCTACATCCCTGGTCCTCCACCCACCTATCCTCTTATATGCTTTAAATTATCTCTAGATTGTTAGTACTACCTAACACAGTATAAATGATATGTAAGCAGTTTTATGGGATTGTTCAGGGCTAATGGCAAGGGAAAAAGTCTACATTTTCAGTACAGATGCAATTTACAACATCTTTTCAATCTGAGGTTAGTTGAATCTGTGCATGCAAAACCTATAGATAGAGGGCTGACTGTATGCATACATGCATTTGTGTATGTATAGGTATACATATATGAAAACAACATTTGCTCCTTGGTAAACAAGAGAATGAACATCCTAAGAGAGTGGAGGGTGACAAAGTAGCCTCACAAAGAGCAGCCTCCTATTTCAAATACATAGTGTTTATCTCCTAAGGACAGCAGACTGGGGGAAGAGTAAGCTGGAAATTGCAGGGGAGAGAACCAGGGATGACGTGTTAGGCAGGTACTGCTCCAGGATGGACCTGGAGCCAAGAACTAAGGAATAGAAATATGATATTGAATGTGCCAGGACTCCCAATGTTTTAAGAACAAGGAGGGCCACAAAGTTTTGTTTTTCCTCTCCTAGACATGAATCTCAGTAGGTTTGCTTACAATTATTTTCTTAAAAACATCTATCTCTCTGTCTGCCTGCCTCCCTCCCTCCCTACCTACCTACCTACTCCCTACTTATCTATCTATCTATCTATCTATCTATCTATCTATCTATCTATCTAT
>CABHPR010146683.1:58735-70818 GCA_902168415.1 Peromyscus melanophrys
TCTATCTATCTATCTATCTATCTATCTATCTATCTATCTATCTATCTATGTGTCTATACACACAGTTAGAGTTCAGAAGACAATACTCAGAGTCAATTCAATTTACTTCTTCCACCATGAGGATTTTAGGGACCAAAATCAGGTCATCAGGCTTGGCATCAGGCACCTTGACCCACTAGGACATCTTACTGGCCCCCAGTTACTTTTGTTTTTGTTGTATGAGAGATAGTATAACTTGTGTAGTACTTGTCATTTTGTGGGTTCATAGCCCTCAAAAATGCAAAGGCTCTGCTGTACTTTGTGAACCAAATTGAAGTTTTATGGACGTCTGGATAATGTAATAATTGTTTCAGTGTTGTAAAAAGAGTTTCTGAGACAGAATTTAAATACCTCATTATCTCAAGATTGCTATTGTTTTTGACCTATGAGAGCACAGATATCTTTGACCTCTCACCTAGTATCACTTTAAGCAGAGGAAAGCTTGAGAAAGAGTTTCACTTTTACCTTGTAGGGCTGGGTGTTGGTCCATTGATCATTGTTCACAATCTCTCTGAAAATACAGGCAGGGAGCTTGGCCCCAGAGTCAAATCCAGGAGTGGATGGTATATAAAAATCAATGTTGAGACATGATCGTTGAGCAAAGTCTTTTCCGTTTTCAACATCAATTGAGAAGTAATTTAATAATGGTTTCAATTAGATTAGAAGACAACAGGGCTTCCCTGCAGAATTACAAATCATATAGATTTTTCTTTTTTTTCTAGAAGCAAGATAGCGTTTTTGCAAAGTTTAGCCAATTTTCCCTTGCTGCTGTGTAATTCTTTTGATATCAGAACGGTTCTGTGTGTTTGTCTCATGTAGAAACATGGCTGCTTCCTCATGGGTAAAGTATGTCTGGCTCTCACTCTGGTGCCTGACTTCTTCTGGACATGGATGTCTGAATTTTAGCTATGTTCTCCTCTGTGTGGAGCCCATAGTTCTCTGAAGCCAGCATCCTTTCTTGCTCTTATAAGCCGTCCCAGGTACTGGGGTGCTCTGCTTGTGGGAATGAAAAGTAGTCCATTCACTGTGGAAATCAGTATGGTGATTCCTCAAGAAACTGACAATTGGGTTAGGGAGACAGCTCAGCAGTCAAGTGCGATTCTTGTTCTTTCAGAGGACTTGAGTTCTGTTCCCAGCACCCACTCCAGGTGCCCTACAACCACCTGTAACTCCAGCCTTAAGGGATCCAACGCATTCTTGGGCCTCTGCAGCCACACACACACACACACACACACACACACACACACACACACACACACACACACACACACACACACATACACACACACACACATACACACACACACACGGCATATACACATACATACAGACATAGACACAAATAAAAATAACTCCACAAACAAGTTCTAATAATACAGCTACAGCATAGCCCAGCTATGCCACTCCTGGGCATTTACCAAAAGGACTCTAAGTCAACATATCACAGAGATACTTGCACATCAATGTTTACTGTTAAGAAATAATTCTTCTGTATGCTGTGAATATGTGTTACTCTGACTGGTTTATTAAAAAGCTGACCAGCCATTAGCTAGGCAGGATTTCTAGGCAGAGAGGATGATGGGAAGAAGAGGGAGATGCCAGGAGATGCAGAGCAAACAGGATGGGCACTATGGAGATGAGGTAATAAAGCCATGAGGCAGAAACTAAATTAATGGAAATGGGTTAATTAAAATTATAAGAGCTGGTTAGAAAAAAGCCTCAGCTATCAGCTGAGCTTTCATAATAAATAATAAGTTTCCATGTCATTATTGGGAAGTCGATGGTTCCAACGTAAAGGTCCACCTACAGTTTACAGTAGCACGAGTCACAAAAACTGAGACAACCAACCTAGGTGTTTAACAGTAGAGGACGGGATAAAGTAAATGTAGTCTATAGTCCCAAAAGAATTAAAAAAAAACCCAGTTTATGTGTATAAGTGTTTTGCCTGCATGTGTGTCTGTGCGGCACTTTCATGCTTGGTGCCCATGGAGGCCAGAAAAGGGTGATAGATTCCCTGAAACTGGAGTTACAGATGGTTGTGAGCTGCCATGTAGGTGCTGGGAATAGAACCTGGGTCCTCTGGAAGCTCACCCAGTGCTCTTAACTGTTGAATCATCTCTCCAGTCTCCACAATGGAATTATTCTCAGGTACAAGAAGGATGAACTTACTCTGTTGGTTGGGGAAATGGATGTAACTGGAGATATAGCAAGCAAGTTAAATGGATCACAGAAAGACAAATATGGCATGTTTTCTCTCCTTTGTGCTTCCTACATTTTGTGTTAAATTTTGTATACATATGTGACATGAACGTAGAAGTAAAATTGTGTAGGGGAACAAAAGGGACTAAAGGGTGGGGTGGGGGATATGTATTTGTATGAAACTTAAAAAATGAATTTTTTTTTTGGTTTTTCGAGACAGGGTTTCTCTGTGTAGCTTTGCGCCTTTCCTGGAACTCACTTGGTAGCCCAGGCTGGCCTCGAACTCACAGAGATCCGCCTGGCTCTGCCTCCCGAGTGCTGGGATTAAAGGCGTGCGCCACCACCGCCTGGCATGAATATTTTTTTTAAAGAAAGAACTGGTGTTACATGGCTTAGCCTACTCATGCCCCTTTCTACAGAGACAGCAAGAAGCCACCAATTTGACACAGTAGTTCTCCTCTCTAGCCACACGTTAGAACCTGATTGCAGATGTCCAGGTCTACCCCCAGAGGTCCTGAAGGGAGGGAACATCAGGGACTCTGATGTGCAGTCAAGATTAAAAATACCATGTTAAGCAGTTTTAGTTTTGGTCTCAGTCCTCTGGTTATCAGCAGGTATTAGAATACGTTTTTAGAAATCTCTCTGCCAGGCGATGCGCACACCTTTAATCCCAGCACTCGGGGGGCAGAGGCAGGTGGATCTCCATGAGTTCGAGGCCAGACTGGACTACAGAGCAAGTTCCAGGAAAGGCGCAAAGCTACACAGAGAAACCCTGTCTTGAAAAACCAAAAAAAGAAAAAAAAGAAAAAAAAAGAAAAGAAAAAGAAAAGAAAAAGAAATCTGTCATGATGGCAAGTGTGTGACTAGATTGGATCAGGCTTAGGAGCATTTAACTGGCAGTTGCAATACTCCAACCATGGGCACAAATTCCCCTGAAGGAGGGTTAGAATCCTTTTCATTATACTTACATGCTAATACTTATATATTAGTACTTACATATTAATATATAATTTACATATTAATATTAAGCCCTTGCTTGTTAGCCTACACGAAGCTTTGAAAAACATTAATATATACCCTTGTATTTTGTCTAGAGATTTGGAGGCTGTATTGAATTGGTACACAGATGAGCAGACCATGATCATACAATGTGAAGTAGTTATGAGGAAGGAATGAGGTAGGCTGCCTCATCCTCCCAAATCCTGCAAAAAACGTTATATAGGAGAACTACTGAGCCAACAATTGTAAAATATCTTGTTTGTTATAAATGAGCAATTTCCTTCAATTTTTCAAATCCTGTTGGCAGAGAGGAACCAGTCAATGCTTTTGAGTAGAGGTACAATGTAATGAAAACTGGTTAAATATTACTTCCATAATAATGTTACCAGGAAAATTGGGATCTTCTCTCCCAGAGTTCTTGGTCTTGCTCATAAAAGATTTTAGGGATGGACTCACAAGAAAGCTTGAAGACAGTCCTAGAGTTGAAAAGAAAAGCCCCAGAACAGGCAAGCTGCAAATCCCAGTAGGTGTCTAGAGGAGGGAGCTGGAGAAGAGGAAGAGGGAAGGCTGTATTTTTTGAATAAGGCATGGAGGTGTAGTCAGCAGGCAGCCACATAGCAAAAAGGTGGGAGTGGGGCACAGCCACAGAAAAACAGTATAGAAGCTCAAAGTACCAGAAAAAGCATGCTTAGGCTCTGTCCAACACAAGAGAGAAAAAGACAGAAGAAAAGGAAAAGTTACCTTTTTCTGACGGTAGGTTGACCTAACAGAGCCTCATTGTGGCTTTACAGCAACTGCACAGAGAGCAGGGTTTCTGGGAAGGAAAAAGACATAGTTTCATTAAAAGAATAATTATTCCTCCCACCCCTCTAGCTTGGTTTAACGCGAATCAACCTTCCTGAGGGATGGTGTCTTTGTCAGGTGATTGAGAGGCACAACTGGGTGGATTCACCCACAAGAGAGGAGACAATGACTTGTCACCACCCAGACGTAGATTCCATTTTTTTTTTTTTGACCAGAAGGGAATGGTTTTCTCTTAATGGGCTTCAACAGAGTCCTGACCAAGATTGCTATAACAACAATATATTGTAGAGATGGTAGAAGAGGGAGAACCCCAAGAAAGCAGCATAACAATACAATCTATATGTTCAAACAGGAAAGTACCACTGTGGGCAGAACATCTGAGAAGGTTTCATGGGTGACAGATAAATTGACTTGAGCCTCTGAACTGACAGTTGGGGAGCCTTCTGGGGAGCCTGTATGGGACTGAACTAGGCCCTCTGAATGTGGGTAACAGTTATGTGGCATGGTCTGTTTGTGGGGTCCCTAGCAGTGGGACCAAGATCTGTCCCTGGCACATGAGCTGGCTTTTTGGAGCCCATTTCCTATGGTGGGATGCCTTGTTTAGCCTTAATGCAGTGAGGAGGGCTTGGTCCTGCCTCAACTTGGTATGCCAGACTTCATTTACTCTCATGGGAGGCTTTACTCTCTTTGAGGAGTGGATGTGGGGTAGGGGTGGGGGTGAGGTATAGGGGGAGCAGGAGAAGGGGAGGGAGGGGGAACTTTGGTTGATATGTAAAATGAAAAAAAAATGAAAATAAAAAAAGAAATTGACTTGAATCCTAAAGGATGCAAAGGGTACTTTAAAGAGTAAGAGTCATTCAAAGGTGGGAGATATTTTCAATTACTAGCCAGTCACATTAAAAGAAAAAAACCCACAAAAAACAAAACAAACAAAACCCTAAAAATGTAATATCTTATTTAACTCCTTATTTCAGGATAGTTTGGGTATCACTCTTCTCTAGGCTCTCTCTATTCACTTTCATGGATTATTAATTGTCAATTTTATCACCTTCCATTGTGTAAAATTCGCACTCCATTCCTGGTGTTAAGTACATTGTATAACACTGCAGTTTCTAAAATTTTTGAACATGTCTCAGGTGGATTCCCAGATCCACACACTACTACCCAGCCCACTCATACCTGCTTTCCTGACTCCTTCCCTCCCTTTCTTCTGTGGACGATATTAACCCTGTCCATCTTTCTCCAGACTTGTATATTTGTATTCAACAGTTAGGCAGGGAATTGTTGTTTTGAATAGATAGGAGAGTTTAGGGGCACCTTGCCTTTCCTTCCTAGCCCTACTCAACACCTGCTGTGATGGAGACAATAGAATAGTTTGATAAAAGTGGGTTTTGTGGTGCTACTTAAGTAGAACATACACTCCCCGACTTCCAGAATGTTGTGATCTCACTAGCACAGACTGGAGAAAGAAGTCAGGACTGAGCTAAATAAGATCTTCCACATAAATACGGTAGGTGCAGTGTCTTGAGCCAGAGGAAAAAGATGAGCTGGGGAATTATGGGGCTGAAAGAAATGATTCCAGGAGAGATACTTAGAGCAAATCTTTGGAGAAGAAAGGGTTTCTTTGGCTTACAATTCTAGGTTATCCATTACTGCAGGAAAGTCAAGGAAGAACTTAAGCCATCACATCCACAGTTAAGAAGAGAGAGAAAATAAACACAGGGATCCTCGCTTCCTTGCTTTTATCTAGCTTTCTCCTCTCTTATACACTTCAGGGCTCCCTGCCTAGGGAATGGCGCCACCCACAATGTCCTGGGTCTTCCTATATCAATTTACAGCCCCTCAGCAGCCATGTCCATAGGACAACTTGACTGAGACAATGCCTCACAAAGATTCTCTTTCCAGGTGATTCTAATCTTTATCAAGTGGATAGTTACAACTAACCAGCACAGGATCCAACAAGGACTTTTATATGTTCCTGGTAAAGTGTTCTTCCAGTCAGCCACAGTCCTTGTGCCTTAAAGGGATTCTTTATGGTGTTTGGAAATCTTACTCAGTCCTGCTTATGGTGAAAGGAGACAGGCTACCACTGGCAAGGGCAGACGCAGGATTTTTCTTGTACTTCTGCTTCCTCTTGGCCTAGCATGGTGACACACAGGTCCGATTTCAATAAACACTTTTGATGCAAGTGCAGTTTTAGTTTTACAACTTTGTTGACCGGGTAGGGGGTGGGTGGGGGTGGCTCTCCCATTTCATCTTTGTTTTTCAGTTGAGAGAACTGGAAGTCTTAAGTATCATACTCCTGTTTCCTAGATTCTTGTACCTGGTAGAGGAGAAAGGGTATTTATGCCAGGCACTGTCTTCTACACTATAATTTAAAATAATTTGTTATAATTGAAAGCACAAGGAAACTGGGTCCACATAAATAGCTGGGTTCATAGCACGAAGGACTGGGGATATACTCCTGGCTCTAGCTTGAACTGCTTCAAATCCCAAAGAGATGGGCGAGTGTAGGGACAGCAGAGTAACCTGGAGCACCTCTTTTTGAGCATCTCTTCCTAGTAGGACAACACCCAGGCCCTGCCCTCCTGTGGATTGTTTGGACCTAGACACTTCCTGCTAAAGGACAGACGAGCAAGGCCAGCTTGCGACAGAATTTGGCACAAGTACAGTAATGGCCAGTCTGCCCTTGTAACCACCTGTCAAGGGAAAATTATTCACTATCTCATGTATATGCATGACTGGGCATAAATGTGCTTAAAATTATGGGATTATGACCCACTCACACATAGATTGTCCAAAGTTATGTAATAGCTCATCTGTCAACCAGGGTAAGGATCCACCCCATCCTTGTCCTTAGGGATTGACTCCTCCCTCAACCCAAACTGATAAAAAGAATGTGGAAAAAATGCAGGGCTCTTCAGCCACGTGCTTGCTCCCACTCCGTGAAATATATTCTATGTATTTGCTCTCGCTTTTAATAAACCTATACTTAAAAGTTTTAAATATATATTTATTCATTGTGTGTATGTGCACACCCACTAGGTCGTGAGTATGGAGGTCAGAGAACAAATTGTGGGAGTCAGTTATTGATTTCCACCTCGTTGCCATAAACCTATGCTTTCCCCACTCCTCCTGCACATCTTATCCAATTTGCTGTTTGAGACACAAAGAACATGGACACTGCATCATGGGACACACCCTCAGAGCCCCTTCAGTAACACCAGAACAGGCCTTATCAGGAAAACAGCCAGAGCAGAAGGCCTTGGGTTCCACATCCCGGTTTGAGCCAGACAGCAAACCGTGCAGGATGTAGAGGGGCTTGTCCCTTTCCCCCCAGCTTAGCTGATTTGCTTGCCAGCCCTGGGGTCCTCCACTTGTGACTCCCAGGGACTCAGAAGTCTAGTGGCAGACAGGAGGGAAACAGGAGGGAAAAGAGAGAAAGTGGAAGTGGAGGGCTGGGAGTGGACAGTGTTCAGAATGGTGCAAAGAACAGCAGGAGCCTGGGCCTTCCCTACCCCTCCCCTCCCAGCCTTATAGTGACTGAGGAACTGTAATGGGGGAGGAGGACTTTCCCAGCTCCTAACAGAAAGTAGCATAAGAAAGGGACTAGGCAAGGTGTAAAGGCCTGGGTTAATAAAAAGCACCTTTCCTATTGAGTTCTTTTGGAGAAAAATCTCAGAAGTAAATTTCCTGGGCAAATTTGAGTTTATCTTTCATGCTAGGGAAATGTCAGCCACTCTCCTCTAATTATCATTGCTAAAAGCTGTGGCAAGGGGAGAGCAAGTTAAAGCTTTCATTTCCTGTTGCTTTTGTACCTGGGATCTGCCACTGCAATCAGTGTCTGCATAGCTTTCATTCTCTCTGCTCTTAGTGTCCTCCCTGACATTAAGAAGCAGAACGAGCATCATTTTGTTAAAGCTGGATTATGCCTTGTAAGTAAGGTGCATTTTATTAAAGAGTTCTGATGGTTCACACAGCAATCCCACAATGCAGTTCTCCACTGGAAGCCATTTTTATTTCCTGGGGCTATTAACTGGCTTACAATAAAAATAAAAAAAAAAAAAACTATTAAGCACTCCTGTTTTCTGAGAAAATTACTTTTGGAATCAGCAGGATTGAGCATAGATAATAAGAAGAGATGACAAGATCATCTTGCATGTAACCAAGCTCCCATTTAGAGCTCGGCGTGTCTGGCAAACCCCGGGAAATGTGGGATGCTCCATGAACTATTTAAGTGGCATGTTAAGAGTTTAGGGTTATTGCCCAGAGATTGACTCTCTTCAGAGGGGGTAATTTATCCTTGTAACAGCCTTGGGTGGGCATGAAGGTGTATCCTTTGTTAGATTGCAGTTAGTCCATATGTCTAGAAATGAACTCAAGCTGAACTATAAAAGATTTCTGGTGATTAGATAAAAGCCAGCCTTCCCCAGGAACTTGTGAAATGGCTTTTTTTTGTCCCCAGAAAGAGTCCTTCCCACAGCTACTCATCCTCCTAATAAACCTCTCTTGCAGATAGCCCTGGCCATATCCAGCCTACTTGTCTTTCTCTCTGCTCTGGACTGTTCCAGATTCCTCTGAATATTTTCTCTTTCTTGTTCACAATAAAAACCTTCCCTTTAACAGAGTGGTCATGTTGGCAGTTTCTGTATTGCGCCCCCTCACATAAATCCTTAAGACAAAGAAGAGCTCACTGAGAATAAGGCGTGGTTTCTCAGCAGAGACATAGGACATTTTGGTGGTTCTGGGGATTGAACTCAGGGCCTTGACCATACTAGGCAAATGCTCTACCACTGAGCTACATCCCCAGCAGATACTTGCCATTTTAGACTGGTTAATTGTGCCGTATGAGGGAATGTCCTGTGCATTGGAGGACATTTGGCAGTGCTTTTGACTTTTACAACAGGCCAGCACTTTCCTCCAAATGTGATTTGAACTGAGGTTGCCAGAAGAAAAGTTACACCTACATTAGACATTTTGCAAAGCTGATTGACTGATCCAAACTTCAGTAATTGTAGAGAGTTGTAATGTTGTAGGCCCAGAACTGAATTAGCTTGGAATATCTTTAGCCTCCTAAATAGTCATTCAATGTCTACCTCTATGTGTGACCTAACATCCTTGTGACCAGGTAAATCCTTTTGGAATGGATTGTGAGACCCCTAGCTTGCATCAACCCAAAGGCTAAAAATGTCACCCGCTAACTGAGGTCTATAGCAGAGATGTCCCTGCTTTCCTGTAACCTGATGCTTCCACCAAAGTATTTGAAAAGTGCCTTGATTCCTGACTGTGTTCTGTTACTATAAAACTGTATGAAACTAGAACCAGGTTGAAACATGGTATTTGGGGAAACCTAAATCAGTGTTCTTGGGCCATAGTCACTCATACTTGGCTCCAGAATGAACTCTCTTTGAGGTGAGAGCTGTGTATTTATATGAACAGCAATAGCCTCAAATTCCTCAAGACATCAATGAATTTCAGCTGTGAGAGCCTATCACCTCTGGTGGTTTGAATGCAAATGGTCCCCACAGCCTCATACATTAGTCCCCAGCTGATGAATTGTTTGGAAAGGATTAGGGAGTGTGGCCTTGTTGGAGGAAGTATGTCATTGGAAGTAGGCTTTGAGGTTTCAAAAACCCATGCCAGGCCCAGTCTCTCTCTCTCTCTCTCTCTCTCTCTCTCTCTCTCTCTCTCTCTCTCTCTCTCTCCCCCCCCCCTGCTGCCTGTTGATCAGGATGTAAAGCTCTCAGCTCCTGCTCCAGCACCATGTCTGTCTGCTTTCTACCATGATGATAATGGACTAACCTTCTGAAACTGTATGCAAGCCCCCAATTAAATACTTTATTTTATAAGAGTTGCCTTGGTCACAACAATCAAGAATCAGTAAGGCACCACCCTGTTGAAAACCATTCATTTAGAGTACACACAATTGTCTGCTAGAGTATAAAAGGTCTCAATGCATTGCACAACCTGAAGAAGCCACCAGAGTGCATCACTGAGGGACTTGACAGGCAAGTCTCTTTGGGAGCTCAATGCAACTTCTGGGGTTCTAAGAGCTTTAGGCTAGAAGCAACTACCAGGAAGAACACATCCTAGAAGCCATGGAGATCCATCATCTATGGTGAGGTACTCTTCTGTAAGGACAGACTGCTTGGTGTGGTATCATTGGTGCAGACAGAAAAGAGATCATTGCTCTTGATTATTTCATACAGGGGAGATAGCATCTCATTAAATAAGCATTTATTCCATGCCTACTATTTACTAGGTTCTGAATTTTATTATGGAGTTATCAATAGAATATATAAATGGCCACTTCTACAGTTTGAATAAACGTCCACCCAAGACCCATGTATTGAAGACTTGGTTTTCAGTATGGTGTATTTCAAGGTGGTGGGACATTTAAGAGGTGAAGTCTAGTGGAAGGAAGGTGATTAGGGTGGTGCCCTTGAAAGGGGTAATAGAACCCCTTTCCTTTGTGTCTCTCCCTTTGCCTTTTGATTGACATGAGGTGAGTACCTTCCTCTACCATGCATTCTCACTATTACCTACTGTTTGCCACAACCCCAAATTAATGGCAACTACTAGCCATACACCAAAACTCAGGACTGTGAGCCTCAAATAAACTTTTCCTCTTACTTCTATTTTTAAATTAAAAATCACATTTGTTTATTTGTACGTATACATGGCAAATATGCATGGAGGTCAGAGGACAACTTGTGGGAGTCAGATCTTTCCTTCCATCATATGGGTTCTGAGGATGGAATTCAGGTCTACAGTGTCATCAATAAGCCACTGAACCCCAGCCTACATTTTAGTGTTGAGATCCAGTTTCATGTAACCCAGGCTGGTCTCAAACTCACTCTAGCTGAGAATGACTTTGAACTCCCAATCCTCCTACCTCCAAATGCTTAGATTACAGGCATACTCCACCATGCCTGCTCTGACATTTCCTCTTTTTAAAGTTATTTCTAATATTTTGTTGCAGTAATGGAAAGTTGACTAGCATAGCCACCAATTATTTACTATGTCTTTGGGTAGTCTCTTTCCACCCTTGCTCTCGGCAGAGATGGGCAATTTACTTTAGCCAATGGGTCAATAGCAAAAAGGATACAAGCAGAGACCAGAAACACTTTTGCTTCTTGGAGACTTAGCTAATCTTGAGGATCCTAGGACCCTGACATTGCCATATGTGGATGACGATAGATAGAGCTGTGGCCATTGTTTTGCTCTAGTTGATTTTCAACTGACTTCCAGAATCCAGGATGTTTCACTGACCATCAGATGACTTACCTAGCTCAGCTAAGTAGAGTGGAAGGCCAGTAGAAGAACCACCTAGCCCAAAGTGCCAAGGGTGACATACCTGGCTGTAGTTTTTAATGTCATTAAGTTTTAGAAAAGTTTGTTATATACCAAAGCTAAGAGAAACAGATGGAGAGGATAAGTCTGGCCTTTTAGATCTTACTAATATGCCAATAATTTTCTTCCAAGGGAGACTTCTTATCTAATAGGCTGCTTGGAGCCTTACCAGACCTTGATACAAGGCTCTGATATGTCTTCCTGCCCCGGCCAGCAGGGCTTCAATGGGAACTCAACCACCCTAAGGACGGAATGATAGGGACAGGAGACACAAAGGAATACACCAAGACAAGATTCTGATCAAGGTGCACTTTATTTTTCTCCAGGAGGGTTTATATAGTTCCTGCAGGGTGGTGTGGGGGGGGGGAGCAGGAAGCTGTTATCTGCATAGGGTGGGGCAAGCTAGCCCAGCTGCAGGATGTTTGTATAGGATGTTTATGCAGAATGTTGACAGGGTGAAAAGGCCAAGGGCTCTGACTCAATGTCCTGTCACTAGGCAACCTGACCTTAAGATGTTCTAGTTCCCTGTCTTATCGGGGGTCTGTATTTTTCCAGTAACTAGAGATTCTGTCCTTGTCCCTGACATCTTCCTCTACTGGAGTACTAGTTAAAAGCATAAACTTGGGAACCAAAGGGTAAAAGTTCATATCTTTTTTAGTCATTTAATATAGTGGTTCTCAACTGTAGGG
>CABHPR010146684.1:0-21361 GCA_902168415.1 Peromyscus melanophrys
AGGGAAACTAATTTCCCTAAGAAGCATCTTTACCACAGACCTACTTTGATCCAGACGCCTCATCTTTATCTTCCTTCTCACACTTTAAAAATGTAGCATCATTAGCAAATAATGCCCAAATCCTGCCCAAAGCCAGATGCCTAGCTTGACTGACAGAGTTAGGGGGGAGGAACAATGGAGCCTTAATAGTTAGTGGCCAGGGTGGGCTTTGATTTGCTGTAAGCTGTTTCTTGAAGGTGAGGTCCTACATATTCAGGCTAATACAGGGTATGGGCTGAACTGTTCAGCAAGGCAGTTGGTCTCCTCTGCTGACTGCAAGCTATTACAGCCTCTGTTGGGTGAGGTATCATCATCCTCAGGGTTCAGGTAGTCATCTTAGAATCCACACTCACCCCTGATCTCAGGAGAAGCTGACCATCTGCCTGCTCAGCACCAGGATGCTGCTGGCCCCAAACCCAGGCCGTGTCCTCAGGTAACTTGCAGTTCAAAACACAGATTAGGCAGAGCAGGTTCCAAAGTTATTTTTAATCTTGGTGAAATACAAAACCTACAGAGAAATTAAATTAGCAGACTTACACAAAGTATGCTTATGCAACTCCTGTTCCCGTTTGCCATTTATTATCACACCCTTAATACAAGGCATGCACCACACTGTGTGTTCTGTGTGCCACAACTCAATGAAATAGCCATTATAATGTTTTACTTTTTTAGATGAGAATATGAAGATTATTGTCCAATGTCACACAGCCTGGTCCAGGGTGACCAGTTTGACACATATTAGATATCATAAGGAAATTACCAAAAATCACATAGAGGCAAAGAGAGATAGTGTCATGCATGACTTAATGATTGGGGTATGATCTGAGTAATGCACTGTTGAATGAATCTGTCATCATCCTAATGTTAGAGAGTGTACACAGTCCTGCACACAGGCTGTGCATACCTGCATCATGGTACTGCCCTGAATGCTGTAGATGAGAATTCCACAATGACAAATATTTGTGCATCTAAGCATATCAGAATGGAAGAGGTGCACTAAAAACACTAAGCCATAGACACGCCTCAGCTCCACTGTAATCTGTGGAAGCTCTGTTGCACATTCTACATGCCATTGAACTAAATCTTGTTATGTAGCACATGACTGATGACAGTCTCATTTGAATGTGATGAGGAGTTCTTAGCTTCCTTATTTAAAAGTAGAAAAATAAATATGCTCCTTCATAAAGCCATTAATGCAGAAATAAAATATATCACAGTGTGTAAAGCATATTTACCTTAGGTTCTTAATAATTAATGCAGTTGCCATATAACTTGGTACCTAAGAGGCACTTTTTTATTTAGCATACTTCTTGTCTCAGAAGCCTGGATGCATTTTGCTATATATGTTGGAGAAAAAAAATTGAGGTCATGATTTAATGATATATTTTCTTCTTTAGTAGTATCTAATGCTCTTTCTTACCAGTGCTGAAAGTTATGTTCTATTTGCTATGGTATTGCTTGTTGTTAGGTGCAAAGCTTGACTAGGATGGCCCATTGTTCCTCAGTGGGCATCTAATTACCTGAGAGTGAGTGTCAAATATAGTCCCAGGGTCATTCAGGTGGAGGACAGACAGATGAATCCTGGAGTAACAGAGGGCAGACCTTAGGAGACAGGGGAGGCAGGCTCACTCAGGATACAAAGAAGAGGAGAATAAAGCTTGTTACATTCATGGACTTCTGTGCATCATGCCACCTCAATATTCGCGGAATAAATACCATTGTGTCAGGATGTATGATGATTTTAATATGTTGTCACAGTCCATTTGATAGCATTTTGTTGAGGATATTGAATCTATGCTCATTGCAGATGTTTTCTTATGACTTTCTTTAATGTCTCTGTCTGTCTATGGGATTGTGTAATGCTGGCCCTTGTAACCAACTGCAAGAAAGTGATCTCCTCTCTTCTACTATGTGGAAGAGCTTGAGAAGGACTTGTGCTAATATAATACCCTATTTTGGAAGACACGCTGCACCTTGGATGTATACTACAGAAAAAAAAATCAATGTGGAAATGACCTGGAAGCTTTTTCTGTGACAGTTACCTTTCATAGCTCAAGAACATGCTGTGTAGTCTGCTTAGGAGGAAAAGGCATCACTGGTCTTACTCAGCTATAAACACTAAAATCTATAAGACCAACCAGCCAGGAAGGATGAGCCCACCCACCTGTGCAAGAATGGCACTACTGGTATGGCATAGACCAACTCCTCTCTGATGGGATCTGGAACCCACACCACGGGAGGGAATGCCTGTCTAGGCATTATGCCTTATATTTTACTGTAAACCGAGAAAGAAACACCTAGGGAGAAACTAGATACTGTTTTTTGGCAAATTGATAGAACAAATTGTCAGACTGACTTTTACAAATTTACGTTTATTCCTATAGACAGATGATACTCTCAGCCTTACTCCGAGAGCCTCTCTTTCCAGCCAGCCAGTGGTGGATGCAGGGGCTCATGGCATCACAAAGTGTTGAGAGTGACAGACGAGTGCTTGGCTCTAAAGACATTTATACCATCCCTTCTAAGGTTCAAAGAATATTGTGTAAGAGACAGAAGGAATGGAATAGCTGAAAGACAGGCAGAAGGGCTACGAAGCGCCATCACCTGGCATGAGTCGACCATCGCAGTCAACACACTCACCAGCTGTTGTGGATGCCTGGGCTGAGTCTGTACAAGAATGGGCCTATCAACAGTCAGGCATGGATGGTGGAGAGACTCAGGGTGCCCTACCCCTCACTGTGAAGTATCTTCTACTGATAGATTCAGGGGAAGGGGGAAGCATTGTGCCCACTGATGATTCTACCAGGCTCCAATGGAGAGTTCCAATTGAATGGTCACATAGATGGAATGGGTCACAAAGGTAAAGGGAAAGTCATGAATTTGGGGAAAGGACTGGTAGAGATGGGAGAGCTGATAGGGACTGTAGGGAGATAAAAACAGGGTGTGGAGGAGAGGATAATCAGAGTGTTTTCAATACACCGATAAAATTATCAAATAACAAAAACAGTCAAATAAGAAACAAGAATTGATCTTTACAGTGTAATGCTTTGTAACAAAGACATTCTGCTACTCATGTACACTCAAATACCAGCTTATAAAATAATACAGTACTAGCAAAGCACATTCAAATTAAAACATACACATCAAAAAGTTTGGTCAAATTAATAATAAACCTAGTTCTCAACTGTTCTTTGGATTAGGTATTTTGACTTTGCCGATTTTTAAAAACAGTTTCTATTCTTTCTGAGTGGGTGTATGTGCTGTGTGTTTCTAGCAATTTGTTCATTTCATTCAGATTATACAGTCAGTGGGGGGTGGGGCTTGGTCACACTAGTATCATGTAATGCTTTTTGTTCCCACTAGTTTCCACTTTCTGGTCTGATTTGGGTAATTTTGATCTCTTTATCTTCATTGTTTGAGACAGTGGTTCTTATATTTTGCTGATAGTTACAAAGCAACTTTTAGATTTGACTTCTCTCTTGTTTTCTATCCTCTATTTTGCTTATCACTGCTCTATTTTTTTTTCATTTCCAGTCTTCCAGATGGTTCTATTAGAAGGGGTGAGGCAAGAGCAAATAAAAGGTTTGCACCCCCTCTTTCCTTCCAACTGGAAATTACTTCAAGCTTTCCTATGCTTCTGTTTTTTGTTTGAGACAAAACCTCACCCTGTAGCCCTGAGGCTGACCTCAAGGTTTTCTTGCCTCACCCTGTTGAATGATGGGATTTCAGGTATGCACTTCCATGCCTGGCTTGCCTTATTCTTGATTCAGCATTTGCATGTCTGCTGTAAGCCCTGGACTACTTTCCACATTTCTAACAAAACTGGATCTGACAATCCCTTCTGGCTGCCCAGTGTCCCTGTGGAGGGGATGGAAGGCTGCAGCTGTTTTGCTGACATCGCTTCTATCTGTTTATAAAGACTTGGTGTTTGCAAACAACTTTTAAGAATCATCGTGTAGAAACGCTATTACTTTTTATACTGACTTTATATGACATTCCTTAAGGACCATGGTTAAGGGTGAAAGCTTTTTGACACGTGACTATTAGTGAGTTGGGTTTGAAATCACAAACATGGAGCAAAGCACAGACTAATGATTCTCTCCTCTCCATTTTGTAAGCTTTAATGAGTCATTTAAGTGTTTAGTCCCAGCTTTCTCAGCTTAGTTCATTTCTGTTGCTGACAGAATACCACAAGCTGAATAAATTATTTTAAAAAGAAGCTTACTTTGCTCATGGGTATAGTCCAAAGTTGAAGGGACATATCTAACAGTGGTCTTGCAAACAGAGTCCTTAGGTGGTGCTGGGAGTCACATGTCAAGTGACAGGAAGCACATGATGTGGGCTTTTGCAACAGATCCACACTCCAGATAATTAATCTATTAATCATGTAAATGAATTAATACATTTGTAAGGGCAGAGCCCTAATCATCTCTTAGAGTTCCTGCCTGGTCTAACTTCTCTCACAAAAAGAATCAAACCTCAGTATTAACATTGAAGATACATAACACATCTGAATGTGTGCATACACACAAATTGCTTCTATTATTTTTCCTAAGGGTCTTTCTTCCTGAGAATCTGTGGCTAGTTGGAGACAGAGACCAGAAATTTTTCAGTCTTCCACCTAGAGAGTCCTGGCTTGTCCACTTTTTCTGAATTCTGCATTTAAGCCAAGCAGCTCATCTTGTCACTCCCTTGCTTGCAGAGTATCGGAGACAAGTGTGAGAGCCACCCAACACTTTAGCAGATCCACAGTTCATCAGTACTCTATTGCTCCTCATTACTCGAGATATTAGCTGTGCCACATCTAACATGGATTGCCATTTTTTTCTGACCAGTTGATTTTCCAACATCTATCTATTTTATGTCTGTCTTAGTTAAGGTTTCTATTACTGTGAAGAGACACCATGACCATGGCAACTCTTATAAAGGAAAAACATTTAATTGGAGTTGTTTTACAGTTTCAGGTTTAGTCCATTATCATCATGGTGGGACAAGGCAACATCCAGGTAGATGTGGAGCTGGAGAGGTAGCTGAGAGTTCTACATCTTGTGTAGGCAACAGGAAGTAGTCTCAGACACTAGATACAGCTTGAGCATATATGAGACCTCAAAGGCCACCTCCACAATGACACACTTCCTCCAACCAGGCAATACCTACTCCACCAAAGCCACATCTCCTAAGAGTGCCACTCCCTTCTGAGCCCATTTTCTTTCAAACCACCACAACGTCCAGTCATAAAACTAACTTTACAGGTGGATGGTAAGTACAGGTACAGAGCCATCCTCATGTCCAGACATTTTTGCAAGCCTCTGCTTCCATTACATTTGCTATAGCTCATAGAAAAAAGCAGTCATACAAGAAAGTCAGACATAACCTGTAAGATAGATCCCAGTGCTTGATGAGAGGAGATGTTCTGACTAGTTCTGGTGTCCATCCCAGGTGCCTAGTGTGTGGGATTATGCTGATCCATCTTGTTATCATTTGTAAGAAGGAGGCAAAACACATGTGTAGCCACTTCTGAAGGTGCTCATACACAACCTTAGCTGGATGAAATACTTACTGAAGCTGTCCTTTATTGTGTAGAGGACTTGTGATTGTGGGATTGGGCCTATGTTTGCTTCCTTTTAATTTGTACATTCCTAAAATAAAAGAGGCCCCACACAGCAATAACAGCAGTAAAACAAAGACGCCATTTCTCTGAGTACAAGGAGATCGGTATCTTCCTTTTGTCAGCAAGAGAATTCTAAACCAGGGGGTGGTGATGCACACCTTTAATCCCAGCACTTGGGAGGCAGAGGCAGGCAGATTTCTGTGAGTTCGAGGACAGCCTGGGCTATAGAGTGAGTTCCAGGAAAGGCACAAAGCTACACAGAGAAACCCTGTCTCGGAGGGAATAAAAAGAAAGAAAGAAAGAAAAGAAAAAAAAATTTAAAAAAGAGAATTCTAAATGAGATTGTAGACCAAAGATGGGGTACTTGAGAGCTGACTACTTTGTCTTTGCACTTCCTAATGAAGAGAAAGATGGATTAAGACATTGAAATATCAACCTGACTCCTCAGAAGGGTGTCGCTTCTCAAAGGTGGAGGACACATGAAAGAGTATGAGAAAAATCTTTCCTCAGGCAGCTTCCTAGGAAAAATTTAAGCTTTGTTATTCTCTATGAACTCCACAGGGGAATATTGACCATAATATAAACCCACATACATTTACAGATATTTCATTCCTCAAGTTTGCTACCCAAAAGGGAGTCATGGAACCACCAGGAAAGTAGTCTGCTTGTTTATTCATTTAGTGTCAGAATTTGCTGCTCAGCAGGCAGGAGCAGATTTGAGAGTGACATATAGACAGTCCTGAACCCAAGGTAGTAGCATTTAAAATCTTCAACCCAACCTGATTACATTTAAGGTAGGCTATGTGAAGATAAGATGTTTAGTGAGCTGGGTGTAGTAAATAAATGTTCTGCTTATTGTGAGCTTATTGGATGTATCTACATCTCAAGTTGAGAAGCTTCTGTGATGGAGGAGGTATCAAATCAGTAGAGAAGCAGTGCTGTGTATCCAGGTTTAAGAAGAATGTTAGAAAACAAAGTATTACAGTAAATAGAGTTGCCCCATGTGCTGATATGACCACTAGTGTCTTAAGAACAATTAGCAGAGAAAACTAAAGGGTCTGTAAGTGGCTAGGCTCTGAGATGTTCTGGAAGAAAATACAAAATCCTTCTGAGTTTGCCATCTGTGAGATTCTATCTAAAGTCACATAATTCTGTTCCTAGGGTTTATCTGTTAATTGCCATGGACTTGAGATGAGGATCTTTCCCAAGACACAAATACAGAAGAAGGAAAAATAGAGTAGAGTACCTTTTGTGTAAATGTATGTTTCTTATCCCAACTGCCCAGCACCAAATAACCAACTCAGAGGCTGAATATTACTTATAAATGCTCAGCCAATAGCTCAGGCTTGTTACTAGCTAGCTCTTACATTTAAATTAACCCATACTTCTATTTATGCTTTGCCACATGGCTCATGGCTTGTTACCTCATTTTTACGCATCCTGACTATCTGGCATCTCTCCTGACTCCACCCTCCTTCTCATCATCCTTAGTTTGGCTTTCCGACCTAACTTGACTGTCAGCTTTTTATTAATCAATGAGAGTAATACATATTTATAGTATAGAAAAGGATTATTCCATAGCATTTCCCCTTTTTGTCTAATTAAAAAGGAAGGTTTTAACCTTAATATAGTAAAGCTATATATAACAAAAAAGTTATTAAGTAAGAATTACAGAAATAATATCCAATCCATTTGCATTTGGCAAAATAAAAAATATTAATTTTCTATCTTATTTTGGTGAGTCTAAAGTTTTGTATCTAATTTACATTCTATTATAACTAAGGAAAACTATAATTATAACTATTTAGTCTTCAACTCTATCAAAGACCCCAGAAGGATGAAATGTTACCTAGTGACAGGGACATCAGGCTGTATGGACAGTCACCCAAAATTCCTCTGCAAACATTGAGGCATCAATCTTTAGTCTATAGGCCTAGAATATCTGACAAACTTTCCTGTGATGCAGGGAATTCTGAAGGACTGTCCTACCTTGTCTTGGCAAAATTGGGCAGTTGCCTTTCTTGGGTCCTGCTGGTCTAGTTTGGAAAGTAACTATCAGCAATTGAGGCAAGGACAGTTTCTTTGCCCACATGAATATCTTTTGCCATAAAAAAACACACTCAATAATGGAGTTTTTTCAGTGTCCAGTATCTTCTCTGAAGTAGATTGATGCTGCTAGGAGCAGATGTGTCTCACTGACATGAAAAGCTTTAGGTTTTTAAACATATCAAATACCATACTCTGTAGGTCTTTGAAGTGTTTGCAGGCAATCTATCTAAATATATCTGTTTATGACCTTGAAAGCATACCTAACATTATAAGTTTGACTATTATAGATGACTATTAATCTGTATTTTTAATTATACATTTCATTTTTAAATGAGCTGCATAAACACACCTTAAACAAGAGTAGAAATATGCATAGAGTACAACAAAATTAACTTTAAATTTGTATCAATAAACAAAAATCCAAAATTAATATAAAATATGTAAGATTAATAGTTGTTTTTTGGATTAAAGTAGATTCAATAATCTGTCCTTTTATCCTACCATTTCTATATCCCCCTTTTTTCTTTTCAGAACAAGATCCTTGAATCTAATCTCTTGTTTAGCTTTTTCCTGACCATTATCCACAATAACTTGTAAACACCCCCCCCAAACAATAATAAGCATTTATAATTTAATTTGGGGAATGTGGGCATAGTTCTATAGACTACTTTCTGTTGATTGGGGGTGCTAGTAATTTTTGGGTGACTCTGAAAAAATTTAGGATTATGGTCAGGTCCTGGCTGAAGTATTCTGTGAGACTGGATCATCGCAGCCAGCAGCCTTGAAGCTGTTCTGGATGGAAGACTCAGAGGGAACTGCAACAGAGGTGCTCTGAAATGTTGGATCATCAGGGTCATCCATTCCCATTGGATATTTTTCAGGGAGTCTTCCTTGATCAAACCTGATTTTTCTTAACCCAGAATGAATCCAGAGCCTCTCTTTTCCTGTGGAAATAAAACCAGACCATCTTTCCCAAAGTAACATATCTTTGGACTTAAATTTTGAAGTCAAGATATTTTTAAAATATATAGGTTGGCTTAATCTAGCAATTTCCATAATCCAAGGTCTTTTAACAGCCAAAAAATTTAAAGACAGCACAATAACATACAGAATCCAGACTCTCTGTGTATTTTTCATCTTTATGTGACTTATTATAATTTTTCATTACTCTATTTCTTTTTAAAAGACTTTACTATTTTACTTTTTAATATTTATTTATTTTATGTACATGAATGATTTTTAATTTTCATTTATACCAGAAGAGGGTGCCAGATCCCATTGCAGATGGTTGTGAGCCACCACATGGTTGCTGGGAATTGAACTCAGGACCTCTGGAAGAACAGCCAAGTGCTCTTAACTACTGAGCCATCTCCCTAGCCCCCACTATTTTATTCTTAAACTATGTTTTATATACTCTCTCTTCTCTCTCCCAAGCCTGTGTATATTTATTAAACACACTGTGATGCATTTAGAGGCTCTTTTTGTCTATATCTGTCCTTACTATGCATCTGTAACTTTTTCTGTCTGTGTGAGCAAAAAAAACAAAACAAAACAAAACAAAAAACTGCTGTGTAACTTAAATCATGGAGTGCTGGTGCTGGCTCCTCCCCCTTGGTTCCCTGAGAGGCTAGTCTCATGGTAGAGGTATGTTTACCATCAGCTCTGAAAGCCATGTTTACCATTCCAACTCTGGAAAGTTTCTGGTTCCATACCACCACCAAGTAGCGAGCCACTGGCTGCTCATACACACCATATAAGTGTTAGGTAGTAGGGCCTCTTAAAAGAGCCATCTGTAGCTGGATGGTGGTGGCACATGCTTTTAATCCCAGCACTCAGGAGGCAGAGGCAGGTGGATCTCTGTGAGTTTAAGGCCAGGCTCCAAAGAGCGAGTTTCAGGACAGGCTCCAAAGCTACACAGTGAAACTCTGTCTGGAAAAAAAACAAAAACAAACAAACAAATAACACTTGTTTTTGCCACTAACACTGAGCCAGGAAGCCATCTCTTAAAGGAGCCATCATATACTCACCACCAGCAAACAGAGCCCACTGGAGAAAAGGCAGCTACCAAGAAGCTGTGTTTGACTCTGTTCTTATATATCTAGAATCCTTTATTAAGCTTTGTCAGGTTTTATGTGGAAATTTTGGCCCTATACTGGGCACCATATGTAAATGGACATTTCCTATCCCAATCACCCAGTTGCAAATAACTCAGAGGCTGAATATTACTTACAAATGCTTGACTGATAGCTCAGGCTTGTTACTAGCTAACTCCTACACTTAACCCATGTTTCTATTTATGCTTTGCCACATGGCTCATGGCTTGTTACTTCATTTTTACACATCCTGCTTGCTCGGTGGCTGGCTGGCATCTCTCCTGACTCCACCCTCCTTCCCATCATCCTCAGTTTGGCTTTCCCACCTAACTTCCTGCCCAGCTACCAGCCTGTCAGCTTATTAACCAATAAGAGAGTAATACATATTCATTGTATAGAAAAGGATTGTTCCACAGTACTTTTGAGTTCTTTTATGGTCTCTAGTGTCTATATCAGCATTGTGTGTGTGTGTGTGTGTGTGTGTGTGTGTGTGTGTGTGTGTGTGTGTGTATGTGTGTGTATTTTAAAGGGAAATTACATCATACATGAAGAACACACAAACAAAATTAAAATTAATTCTTTCTCCCTATGGTCACTGTGCTACAGTGTTTTAAGGTAACTTAACTGGTAAAATTTGTTTGCTTTTATTGATAAGAGGCAAAGACTCTTTCCTTTCAAATATCTAGAAATGGTTTGTTCTTGTTTTTCCAAGCTTGTTTTATAAATGCTCCAAAGCATCAATTAATGGTTCATTTATTTGATCACAAATTGGTTGGTGATCACATTTAATTCATGCCTAAGAGATAAAGCAAATTTAATTCAGGGCTACCATATCTACTTGGGGAGACATTTATACTCTCATTCATTCCCCCTGAATACTTTTGGAATACTAATTATGGGCTCAAACTCTTCACCAGATCCAGGTCTATAAACGTGAATGGAACATGGCAGTTCATAGCTTGGGACAAGAGGCAGACACTGCTCATATTCCATATGTATAATTATTATAGATTGTTTGCAAAGCACACAGGAAATGGGAGACATAATTGCACTTTCAGACCCAGGGAAGGAAGCTAAAGAAATTAAAACTGAGCGAGCCCTGAAGGTATATTCATGTGAGCCATAGGCAGTAGGGAGGGGACTATTACACATGGACAAATAATGTTCACAAATAAAGAACTATGATGCAAGAGGTTAGTTTTCTCACCTTATGTTGTAAATTAGGGCTATAGTCCCTGTGTCATAAACTGTTTAAGATTTAATTGTCCTAGAACTTTTATTTGATTCATTTTTTAAAAACTTTTTATTTTTTTCTTCTCTGATATCTTACATCCCAGTCGACCACAGTTTTCCCTCCCTCCACTCCTCTTAGTCCCCCACCATCACCTCCCCTCTCCCCAAGATTCATTCCTCCTCCATTCCCCTTCAAAAAAAAAGGGCAGACCTCCCAGGGATGTCGACTGAATGTGGCATAACAAGTTACAGTAAGACTAGGCACAAACCGTCATGTGAAGGCTGGATAAAGCAACCCAGTAGGAGGAAAAGGTTCCTAAGCCTAGGCAGAGAAACTCCCCTACTCCCACTGTTAGGAGTCCCACAAGAACCCCCAGATACACAACCATAACATATATGCAGAGGACCTAGCACAGTCCCATGCAGATTCTGTGATTGTCACTTTATTCTCTGTGAGCCCCTATGAGCCTTGCTTAGTTGATTCTGTGGGCTGTGTTTTCCAGATGTCCTTGACCCCTCTGGCTGATACAATCCTTCCTCCTCCTCTTCTGCAGGATTCTCTAAGCTCTGCCTAATGTTTGACACTGAGTCTCTGCATATGCTTCCAATAGTTGCTGGACAAAACCTCTCTGATGACTATTGAGCTAGGCATTGATCTATGAGTATAGCAGAATATCATTGGAAATCATTTCAATGACTTTTTTTCCAGGCATGTTTGGTTCTGTCCTTGGCCACTGGACTGTCCAGCGTCTGTTTCCTGGCCATCTAGACAGTATCAGGCATGAGCTCCCTCTCCTGCATGGGCCTTAAGTTGGACTAGTCATTGGTTGGCCTCTCCGACAAGTTCTGTACGGCCATTACTCCAACACTTCTTGCAGGCAGGGCAGATTGTAAGTGAAAGGTTCTGTGGCTGGGTTGGTGTCCCAGTTACACTGCTAGGAATCTTGTCTGGTTATAGAAGATGGCCGTTCAAGCTCCATATCCCTTATTACTACAAGTGTTCATTAGGTCACTATCATAGATTCCAGGGAGTTTCCACAATGCCCCCCAATTTCAGTCATCTCTCCCAGTACTCTATCCTTCCATCCCTTCCCCAACCCTGACTTGATCCCTCCTGTTCCCATCCTTACCCATCCACCAGTCCACACACAAAATCTATTTTACTTACCCTTCCCAGGAAGATTCATGCATTCCTCCCTTGAGCCCTCTTGTTACTTAGCCTCTCTGGGTCTATGGATTGTAGTATGATTATCCTTTACTTAATAGTTAATATCAACTTATAATGTAAGTTGATGTCTAGTTTCTTGAGTTCTTTATGTATTTTGGACATTAGCCCTTTGTCAGATGTAGAGTTGGTGAAAATATTTGCCTATTGTGTAGACTGTCATTTTTTTTCAAACATTGGTGTCCTTTGCCTTACAGAAGCTTTTCAATTTCACGAGGTCCCATTTATTAATTGCTGATCTTAGTGCCTGTGCTATCAGTTTTCTTTTCAGCAAGTTGTGTCCTGTGCCAATGCATTCAAGCTATGCCCCACTTTCTCTTCTATTAGATTTAGTGTGTCTGGTTTTATGTTGAGGTTTTTTATCCACTTGGACTTGAGTTTTGTGCAAGGTAATAGATATGGATCTATTTGCATTCTTCTACATGCAGACATCCAGTTACACTAGTACCATTTGTTGGAGATGCTTTCCTTTTTCCATTGTGTATTTCTGGCTTCTTTATCAAAAATCAGGTTTCTACCTTGCACAGCCTTGGTGCTGGGGGAGGGGCTTGGACCTGCCTCAACTGAGTGTACCAGGCTCTGCTGACTCCCTGTGGGAGGCTTTGCCTTGGAGGAGGTGGGAATGAGGAGTAAGTTGGAGGAGAGAGGGCTGAGGGACCGGAGGAGGGAGGATAGGGGGATCTGTGGTTAGTACGTAAAATGAATAGAAAATTTCTTAATTAAAAAATCAGGTGTCCATGGGTGTATGGATTTATGTCTGCATCTTCAATTTGATTCTACTGATCACCTGTCTGTTTTTATTCCAGTACCATGTAGGTTTTATTACTACAGCTCTGTAGCACATCTTCAAATCAGGGATGGTGATACCGCTGGACTTCTTTTATTGTTCAGAATTGTTTTAGTTATCCTGTGGGGTTTTTTTCTTTTCCATATGAAGTTGAGTATTGTCCTTCCAAGGTTTATAAAGAATTGTGTTGCACACCCACCCGGAGCAGTTTGCCATGGGAATGCAGAAAGAAACCAAGGGCCCATTCAGCATCAATAGCACTGAGCAGCAGAAATGGACTCACACACACTCACCTAGAGCAGTTTACGCTGGGAGAACAGGAAGAAATCAAGGGCCTGGGTGGTATGATGCCATTATGGTGAGCAAATGTATGGAGGGGTGTGGGAGGGAGAGAGAGGCATCCCAGTCTGTTTGTACAAAACTGTACATGACTCTTGTTGTCATCAAAGTCCTTGAGGATGCCTGGAATCTGGGCTGACACAGGTGACCATGTTAGTGCCCAAAGGGCCATGCCACCACAGGGACCATCCTGATCTGAGTGGTCTGGGCTGCCATGGAGACATCTGGGTTTAAGCTACAGCCGAGGGCCATGTCTAGGTTTGTGGCCCTACCTCAGGCAGGATCTGTAGAGTCCAGGGACCACCTTGCTGCCAGGCCGTGCCAATCTGAGAGTCCTGCTCCACCACGCCACCCTGGATCATGGTGACATCCAGGCCCAAGCTGCTGCTGCTGTCTATGTCTCGGTCTGTGGTCCTGCTGAAGCTGGGGTCTGTGTTGATGCCTCTTGGGTGTGCTACCATATGGACCCATGAGAACCATGCATTGAACCATGCAGTAAAGTATGAGGGCCTCCCTGAGCTGGCCCCACCCTTCACCTGAGGGGAGTGGTCCCAGAAAATCCGGACTGACCAACTCAACAGCCACCCAGGGACACATCTGGACTTTGAGCTGGCATGCCCAACATCTACCCTATATATGACCTGCTGGAGTGCATGAAGGACCTGGAACCATAGTCTCATGATCTCTATGACTTGGGATAACAGCAGGATATCTGAGGAGTTCTGTGAGGGTCCAGTATTGATGGTCCAGAAGGCAAAGCAGCAAAGATGGAGGAGTGAAGTTTTTTGGTTTTGTTTATTTGCTTGTTTGCTTTTTGTTGTTGTTTTTAATTGATATTGATATTCTTATTTGTATTTTTTATTTTTTAATATATTTATTTACTTTTTTGGTTATCTTATTTTTATTATTTCCTTTTTAGTTTTTTTTGGGGGGGTACTACAAGGGTAAAAGTGAGGGAGGGACTGGGAGATAAGTGGGATTGGGGTGCAAGATGTGAAATTACCAAAGAATCAATTAAAAAAAAGAATTGTGTTGGAATTTTGGTGAGGATTGCTTTGAATCTGTAGATTGCTTTTGATAAGATGGACATTTTTATTATATTAATTCTACTGATCCATGAGCATGGGAGCTCTTTCCATCTTCTGATATCTTCTTCATTTTCTTTCTTCAACAACTTCACATTTTTGTCATACAAGTCTTTTACTTGCTTGATTAGAGTTACCCCAAAATATTTTATGTTATTTGTGGGTATTGTGAAGAGTGTAGTTTCCCTGATTTCTTCCTCGGCCCATTTGTCATTTGTGTATAGGAGGGCTACTGATTTTTTTGAGTTAATCTTGTATCCAGCCACTTAACTGAAGGTGTTTATCAGCTGTAGGAATTCCCTGGTAGAAATTTTTATTGAGTATTTTATATTTTATTTTATTGAGTATTTTTGCGTCCATGTTCATAAGGGAAATTGGTCTGCAATTCTCTTTCTTCATTGGGTCTTTGGGTATCAAAACGACTGTGGCTTCATAAAATGAATTTGGCAATGTTCCTTCTGTTACTATTTTGTGGAATAATCAGAGGAGTATTGACATTAGTTCTTCCTTAAAAGTCTGGTAGAATTCTGCATGAAAACCATCTGACCCTGAGCTTGTTTTGGTTGGGAGACTTTTAATGACTGCTTTTCTTTCCTTAGGGGTTATGAATCTTTTTAAATTATTTATCTGATCTTGATTTAACTTTGGTAATTGGTATCTATTGAAGAAGTCCATTTCTTTACGATTTTCCAATTTTCTGGAATGCAGATTTTTGAAGTGTGACATAAGGATTCAATGGATATCCTCAGTATCTGTTGTTATGTTCACCTTTTCATTTCTGATTTTGTTAGTTTGTATATTCTCTCTCTGCCTTTTAATTAGTTTGGATAAGGGTTTGTCTATCTTGTTGATTTTCTCAAAGAACCAACTCTTTGTTTCATTGATTCTTTTTTTTTTCTTTTTTTTTTCTTTTTTTTTTTTTTTTGTTTTTTTTTTTTGGTTTTTCGAGACAGGGCTTCTCTGTGTAGCTTTGCGCCTTTCCTGGAACTCACTTGGTAGCCCAGGCTGGCCTCGAACTCACAGAGATCTGCCTGCCTCTGCCTCCCGAGTGCTGGGATTAAAGGCGTGCGCCACCACCGCCCGGCTCATTGATTCTTTATATTGTTCTCTTTGTTTCTATTTTATTGATTTCATCCCCCAGTTTGGTTTTTTTCTTATAGTATATTCTTCTTGAGTGAGCTTGATTCTTTCTATTCTAGAGATTTTAGATGTGCTAAATTGCTAGTATGAGTGAGATCTCTCTAGTTTCTTTATGTAGGCACATAGTGATATGAACTTTCCTCTTAACACCACTTTCATTGTGTTCCATAAGTTTGATTATGCATGCACTCATTTTCATTGAATTCTGGGAAATCTTTCATTTCTTTCTTTATTTCTGCCTTGACCCAGTAGTCATTCAATAGAGAGTTGTTCAATTTCCATGAGTGTGTAGGCTTTCTATTGTTAAAATCCAACTTTAATCCATGGTGATCTGAGAGGATGCAGAGGGTTATTTCAATTTTTTGTAACAGTTGAGATTTGCTTTGTGACTGAGTATGTGGTGAGTTTTGGAGAATGTTCCATGAGTGCTGAGAAGAAAGTATATTCTTTTGTGTTTGGGTGACATGTTCTGTAGATATCTGTTAGGTCCATTTGGTTCATAATGTCTGTTAGCTCCAGTGTTTCTCTGTTTAGTTTTTGTCTGGAAAACCTATCCACTGGTGAAAGTGTGATATCAAAGTCTCCCACTACCAATTTGTGAAGACTGATGTGTGATTTAAGCCTTACTAGTGTTTCCTTTACAAATAAGTGTGCCCTTGTGTTTGGGGCATAGATGTTAAGAATTGAAAGATCATCCTGGTGGACTTTTCCTTTCATGAGTATGAAACATCCTTCCCAGTATCTTTCCATTAATTTTGGTTTGAAGTCTATTTTGTTAGATATTAGAATAGCTACACCAGTTTGTTTCTTAGGTCTATTTGCTTAGAAAATTTTTTTCCATTCATTTACTCCGAGGCAATTTCTATCTTTAATGTTGAAGTGTGTTTCTTGCATGCAGCAGAAGGATGGATCCTGTTTTCCCAACCAGTCTGTTAGTCTGTGTCATTTTGTTGGGGAATTGAGTCCATTGATATTGAGAGATATGAATACCAAAGATTGTTAATTCCTGTTATTTTGTTGTTGTTGGTGGTGGTGGTGGTGGTGTGTGTATGTGTTTGCTTCCTTTCTTTTGGTTTTGCTGGTGTGAGATAATTTATTGCCTGTGGTTTCATGGGTGTAGTTAACCTCCTTGGATCAAGGTTTTCCTTCTAGTACCTTCTGTGGGACTGGATTTGGGAATAGATATTGTTTAAATTTGACTTTATCATGGAATATCTTGATTTCTCCATACATGGTGATTGAAATTTTTGCTGGGTATAAATAGTCTGGGCTGGCATCTGTGGTCTCTTAGAGTCTGCAGGACATCTGTCCAGGCCTGTCTGGCTTTTAGAGTCTCCATTGAGAAGTTGGGCATAATTCTAATAGATCTGCCTTTATATGTTACTTGGCTTTTTCCCTTGCAGCTTTTAATATTCTTTCTTTTTTCTGTATGTTTAGTGTTTTGATTATTATGTGGTACGGGGGCTTTCTTTTCTCATCCAATCTATTTGGTGTTTTGGAAGCTTCTTGTATCTTTATAGGCATGTCCTTCTTTAGGTTAGGAAATTTTTCTTCTATGATTTTGTTGAAAACATTTTCTAGGCCTTTGAGTTGGGTTTCTTCTCCTTCCTCTGTTGGGGAATATTATTTTAAGGCATGTTACTTTTGTTTATGTTGCCTTTGTTTAACTCTGTGAAGCTGTGTTACTGTGCCTGTCTAAAACACCTCATGGTCTAATAAAGATGTAGTTGGAGTTTTCCTGTGTCCACCTGGCTCCTGCAGCTGCTTAGATCCAAGTAAACACACAGAGACTTATATTACTTATATACTGTATGGCCGTGGCAGGCTTCTTGCTATCTAGTTCTTATATCTTAAATTAACCCATTTCTATAAATCTATAGCTTGCCACATGGCTTGTGGCTTACTAGTATGTTTACATCTTACTTCTCATGGTGGTGGCAGCTGGCAGCATCTCCTGACTCAGCCTTCCACTTCCCAGAATTCTCCTCTCTGCTTGTCCCACCTATACTATACTTCCTGCCTGGCTACTGGCCAATCGGCATTTTATTTATCAATCAATCAGAGCAACACAGTCACAGCATACAGAAAAATGTCCCCAGCATAAAGGGTTGAATGGCCAATGGCGAGGCAGGAGAAAGGATAGGTGGGGCTGGCAGGAAGAGAGAAGAAATAAAAGAAGTAATCTGGGAGGAAAAGATAGAAGAATGAGAGAGGAAGGAGGAAGTCTTCAGGGCCAGCCACCCAGCCACCCAGCTATACAGCAAGCCATGGAGTAAGAAACAAAGAAAGATATACGGGAATAGAAAAAGAAAGCCCCGAGGCAAAAGATAGATGGGGTAATTTAAAGTTACGGAAAGCTGGCTAGAAATATGCCAAGCTAAGGTTTTGCATATATAATTAAGAATAAGCCTCCATGTATGATTTATTTGGGAACTGGGTGGTACCTCCCCCCCCAAAAAAGAGCAAAAACAAACATTCTTCTATACCTATTATTCTTAGGTTTGGTCTTTTCATAGTATCCCAGATTTCCTGAATGTTTTGTGTCAGGAATTTTTTTAGATTTAACATTTTCTTCAACACCTGGGATTCTCTCTTCTATCTCTTGTATTCTTTTGTTGATGCTTGCATCTATAGTTCTTGTTTGCTTACCTAGATTTTCCATTTCCAGAATTTCCTCATTTGTGTTTTCTTTACTACTTCAATTTCCATTTCTAGGCCTTGAACAGTTTTGGTTGTTTCCTTCAGCTGTTTGTTTTTTCTTGGCTTTAAAAAAAATTCCTCCAATGTTTTGTTAGTTTTTTCCTCAATTTCTTTAAGGGATTGATTCATTTAAGAACCTCTATCTTCTTCATAAAGTTGGTTTTAAGGTCATGTGCTTCAGCTCTATTGGAATATTCAGGGCTTGCTGTAGTAGGATAGCTGGGCTCTAGTGGTGATATTACCTTGGCTGCTGTTGTGTTCTTACACTAGCATCTAGGCATCTGGGTTTTGGGTGATTATATGTCTAAGTACCAATTCTGAGTTTGTCTTTGTTGAATGGGTGTTTTGTTCCTTGGTTTCTGTTTTCTCTCTGGTCTTCTGGCCAGAGTGGCCTGCTATTGAGTAGAGGGTCTCCACCTGAATTGGAGGCTGGACTTCTGATAGACATGGTGGCCTCTAGTCTACTGGGGGCTTCTGCTTGAGTTGAGGGCTAGAGTTCTAGCAGCTGGAGTGGCCTCTTGTTCAGGTGAGGGTCCTCCATCAGAGTTGAGGGCCTGGAGTTCTGGTGGTCAGTGTGTCCTCTGGTTTGCAAGGTGCTTCCTCTGGAACTGTGGGCTGGGATATGGTGATGAGGAGGGTAGGGCCGGTTGGGAGTAGGCTGGGTAGGCACTGAGGGAGAGGGGGCAGACACAGCAACCGGAAAAGAATTTAATAACAAGAAACGTAGCTATTGCTGTGATAAACATTACCATGTGGTTCTTAGGCCCTTGGAACTGTTGTGTGAAAAGAATGTGGAAGAGTTTGGAACTTTGCATTAGGAAAGCCACTGAATGCTGTCAACAGAACATAATGGACTATTCTGGTGGGAGCCCAAAAAGCATTAATGCTGAGGGAAACATGGTCAGTGGAGGCCCAGCTCATAAGGTTTCAGAAGTGAACATAATCTCTATCAGAATCCTGGCTAGAAGTTATTTGTGTGATATTTGGCCAAGAACCTGGTTTCGTTGTGCCCACATCATCAATTTGAAGTTTAGGTGAATTCAGGATAATGGAGTAATTCATTTGTTAAAGGAACTGTCAAGACACTGGGGCAGTAAAGCTGATGCTTAGTGCTTGTTTCGATGAACAAGGATATCTAGAGTTGTGGTAATCAGTGCTGTCAAGTTGACAGTACCTAGAATCACACAGGAGATGGGCTCCTGGGCATGGCTGTGAAGGGATTCCTTAATTATGTCAATTGAAGTAGAAAGACTCACTCCTCGTGGGCAGCACCATTCCCTAGTTGGGATGCTTGACTGCATAAATGGAGTAGCAGCATGCATTCATCCTTGCTTCTTGACTATGAATATGAGATAACCAGCTCCTTCAGGTTCTTGCCATTGTGATTTCTCTACCATTGTGAACTGTAACCTGGACCGTGAACTAAAATAAATCCTTTCTTCCCCTAAGTTTTTATCTCTGAGGGTTTTGGGTACTTTTGTTTGTTTTGTTATTTTATCACTGCAATAGAAAAAGAAACTAAGACAGTGAGGGAGAAAACCCAAGTTTCATTTTGTCTGTAGATATCCAGCTTTCCCACTACTGGTTGGTGAAATTACTGGCTTTTATTAGTATGCCTCTATGGTATAACTAAAATTCAGATAAAATAACAATATTCTTGTTGCTCAGGATTGCTTTGAATTTTATGATTTTTTTTCTAATTCTGTGAAGCACAGAGCTGGAATTTTGATTGGGATTACACTGAATCTATAGATTGATTTTGGGAGGATTATTGTTTTCATAACATTAATACTTCTTATCTGTAAGCATGAAAGGTCCTTCTATCTTCCTGTGTCTCTCAACTTCTTTCTTCAGTGTTTTGAAGGTTTCACAGCAGACATATTTCATTTCCTCGTGTTTACTCCAAAGTATAGTAGTTTGAATGTAATTGGCCCCCATAATCTCATAGGGAGTGGTGCTATTAGGAGGTGTGGCTTTGTTGGAGTGGATATGGCCTTATTAGAGGAAGTGTGTCACTGTGGGGGCCAGCTTTGAGGTTCCTATGCTCAGGATACTGTTCAGCATCTAAGTCCACTTTCTGTTGCTTGCAAATGTAGAACTCTCAGCTACCTTTCCAGCACCATCTCTGCCTGTATGCCGCCATGTCCCACCATGGTGATAATGAATTAAACCTCTGAAACTATAAGCTGCCACCTAATTAAATGTTTTCTTTATGAGAGTTGACATGGTCATGGTGTTTCTTCACAGCAATAGAAACCCTAACTAAGACACAAGGTGTTATTTTTTTTTTGAGGCTGTTGTGAATGGGATTGTTTCTCTGATATCTTTCTCAATATGTCTGTCACTGGTATATAAGAAATTTAGGCCGGGTGATGGTGGCGCACGCCTTTAGTCCCAGCGCTCTTTGATCATGTTGAGTTGCACTCTTCCCATTCATGTTCTTTCCAGGGCTTCTATTATGAAGGGGTATTAAATTTTCCAAAGGCCTTTTCTGTATCTATTGAGTTGCTTATGTGATTTCTGTGCTTACATCCATTTCTGTGGTGAATTATGTTTACTGATTTATATACACAAAAGTTTGCTTGATCATGGTGAATGATCTTTTTGATAGATTCTAGAATTTGATCTGTAACTATTTCATTCAAAATTTTTGTATTGGTGATCATCAGGAAGATTTGTCTGTAATTTTCTCTTTTTGTGGTTGTGTTTTAATCTGCTTTGTCTATCAGTGTAATGCTAGCTTTGGAAAAAATGGAAGTATTTCTTCTTTTTCTTCTTTATGGAATAATTTGAGAATCACTGATTTTGGTTTTTATTTAAATTTAAAAGATTCCAGGGTATAGCCAGGCAGTAGTGGAGCACGCCTTTAATTTCAGCACTCAGGGAGCAGAGGCAGGCAGAACTCAACGAGTTCCAGGCCAGCCTAGTCTACAGAGAAGATTCCAGGATAGCCGGGGAAACCCTGTCTAGAAAGAATACAAACAAACAAACAAAAACAAAAAAGAGAAAAGGAGTGTGTGTGTGTGTGTGTGTGTGTGTGTGTGTGTGTGTGTGTGTGTG
>CABHPR010146684.1:23464-39138 GCA_902168415.1 Peromyscus melanophrys
GGGGGGGGGGGAATCTATGGCTGATATGTAAAGTTGAATTGTATATTAAAAAAAAATAAAATATAACTTTCAAAAAAAATCAAAACAATTAAATTTATTTAAAACTATATTATCCTTAGAAAATGGCCTGCATTTTATAAACAGGATTGTAGGAATTATACATACTATCAGACAAACCCATGGGAGGGATTGGGAGGAAAGAAAGGAGGAGGAAAGGACACAAAGATAAAAGAATTGATGTAAATGATATGAATCTAACAAAAGATAAAACAAATGAAAAACAACATATATTTAAAGAACTGTAGACTGAACAGGTAGGGTATAGAAAGAGGCCCCACAGTTGAAAACACTCATTGTCATCAAAACTCAAATCCAATTACCTAGCCACAATTAAATAATGGATTTGAGAACTGGCCTGAGTGGGGAGTGGAAAAGAAGCCATTGTTGAAGTCACAGTAACTGAAAGTATTTGAGAAATAAACACAACAAAAGGCCTCAAACTTAAATGTTGGTCAATATTAACTCTGGTTACCAGGAGCCACAACACAAACCATGTCTTATGTCTAGCTACAGTTTCACAGTGAAACTGCAGGAGAAATACCTGAATATCCCAGAAAAAAAGGCAAATTCCTATGAAACTCTAGCAAACAAAGTAATATCACCTTCAACCAGAAACAGACATGAAGGAAGGAAGAATTTAAATACTTAGAAATGCTTAGTCCTGAGAGAAAATAATGGTGTTTTCAATTTCAGTATCCCTGCATATTCTCATTTGAAAATGATATTTGACTGTGTAGTACTAAATAATACTATCCTAAGCCATTTAAACTTTTTGTTTTCTCGGAAATGTATAGCATAATGACAATAAGCCTCTAACAAATAAATCTATACCATTTCAGTTACAAAGCAAAAAAAAAAAAAAAGCACATAGTAAGCTTATGGGAAGATTCAGTATTGTATTCACTTCTGGAAATGGACTGTGGGAGCCAGAAACTTGTGGGACAGACCACACAGAAGGCTCATGGTCTTAGATGCACCCTTGCTGGCACAGCCCTGAACTGATGCCTTCTTACTCCCTGCCATGAAAGAAAACTTAGGTTTTGGTTATAAGCCTAGTTCCCACTGATATTATCCAATAAATGTTACCAGGAAAATTGGGTTTCCATATGGAAACAAATTTAATTAGATCTCTGCATCATAGCTAAGCAAAAACAAATCCAGGCATTTGGGATCCTAATGTGAAAAATAAGTAAATTAAATTTGTGAAAATTGAATTCGTGAAGATCTATGGCTTATGGGAAATTAGAATTCCTTAAGATATGGAAAAGAAACTACAAAATATTAAGGAAAATTATATAACATATTTCTATAATAATATACAATAAAACCATGGGCAGTAGAACTTGGTATCTAGGTAAATTATGCTATAAATCAAGAAGAGAGCAACATGGGAGAGAACAACAAGAAGAGAAACAGAAATATTGATAACAAGAATCACACCGAGGGACTGCTGAGATGGCTCAGTGAGTGAAGGCATGTACTGCCCAGATTGATAACTGAGCTCTCCACCTGGGATGTGCATGGAAGAAGGAAAGAACTGACTCCCTGCAGCTGTCTTCTGACTTCCACATGTGAGTGCCCACACACAAAACAAGAAAACACAGTGAGAATTCATAAAACAAATTATATGAAAAATGTTCACTTTAGTAATTTTCAGAGAAATATAAAATAATTTGGAGGAAAGCCAATTGTAGCCCCATTATTTTGAAGCAAAAAAAATCACAGCCTGTGTTTGATTTATATATTTGGATTGCCAGCACTAAGTATCATAATGAGGTATATTATAATCAGAAATAATTGGTTTCTAACAGTTCTGGCAAAGGTCAAGGTCATGCCAAGGTATTGGCCAATTCCTGATCCAGGATGGACTCCCTTCCTGGTTTTGGCCAATTTGTGGTGGACTGGTGAATGACCTCTTCTAGACTTATTTACCAGTCACTAACCCCACCAGGAGGATTCCACCACCATGATGTAACCACTTCCACAAATGCTGTAAGTCCCCATATGATCACTGTGTGATTTCAGCTTAACCATTTTTGAAGAGACAGGAGCATTCAGACTATGCATAACTATTGGGTGAGGTGTGAGGAAACTGTGGCATCCAGCTACTCTGCGGAGGAATTGAAAGGCAACTTTGTTCTAAAGTTGGGCAGTGTATGTAAAGTGGTAAGCGTGCATAGGCAGACAGATTGCAGTAATCATCAATTTGGGGTAAATGAAAGAGAGACTCCCTAATGGATCTTCTACACAGAATCTTGAACATGTGTATGTGTTATATTGTTCTTGTTAATGACTGAAAAGGGGAGATAGCAGCTGAATATCTGGTGAGGACCTCTCTGCTGGATCAGAAGTCATCATTCAGAGCAGGCTACCCAGAAACCAGGCAGAGAGAGCTCGGCTTTATAACAAAACCCCAACAGAACGCCATTTATCCACTAAGCCGTTCAATTGTGGAGTGATTAATCCATTTACCTCTTAATGGTCCATCTCCTGATACTTGAAATCTCATCATGAGTTTGTGTGGGGATACTCAAATGTTACAAGCCCTGTTGACATAGTAAGATAAATTTAATGTGAAAAGAAAACAAATTAAACCAGTGCAATATAGTGGTGTGTGTGTGTGTGTGTGTGTGTGTGTGTGTGTGTGTGTGATGGAGATAGATAATTTCCTTGTGAAACTGGTAGGAATGGGACAGTAGTTGGGAGCAGTTCTCACTCTTTGTGCCATGCTAAAGTCTATGTAAGGCAAAACTACATACATACTAGATGCCCCTATACCCTACATCTGTGACCATTAGAAACTAGTAATTTCTCATGTCTGTGTGACAGGATTGGAGGATCTCTGTCTTTTTTTTTCTTTTCTGGAACTTAGACATTTACTACCCAGCTGGCGAGCTAACACTGACAGACGGCGAATGGAACACTCTTGTCAGAAGTACTATAAAGTGACAGGGCACAGAATTTCAAATCCCATTTCTTCATCCTGTTCCTACTTCCAGTGTAAACTCAGTCCCTTCTTCTTTTCTTCAGAATGTAGAGAGAGCAGAAAACATCAAAGCTGCCTCGAAGCTTTGCAAGAGAGTTGCATGCCTGGAATTGCAATGTCCACTAGAAACAATTTTAAGCTGTGCAGGGATGGAGTTGAATTTATTACTATAACATGCCTTCAAATGGGTAAAAGATGTCTGAAGACAGAGCAGGGAACCATTTATGATGCTGTCTCTGTGTAAAAAAAAAAAGTTCTAATATAATAAGAAAAAAAGGTAAAAGTACTTGTACCCAAGTCAATTTACAATGCAGGGTCAGTGTTGTAAACTAGAGACCAAGAAGGACAGCAGGCAACTCTGGCATGTGGCTTAACATTCATTCAAATGATTATCAATAGTGACACAGGGCAGCGAGTGTAAGTGCTGGGCATTGCTGGGTGCAGACACAGCTCCTTCCCCTTACCAGGTGGCCTTTCTCAGCCACTTGCCCCACTCTCTCTTGCTCTTCCTCTGTGCAGTAAGAGTGATGACAGGTTGAGTTTCCCTTATTCAGAGTACTTCAAAGGCAAAGTACATTGTGGTTTCTATTTTCTCAGATTTGGGAGTATTTATAAAAACATTAGGTATATTTAAGTTGTTATAGCTCATAAATACATGCTAATCTATGATTTTTTTTAAAAAAAAATTGTGCATGAAATGAGATTTTATGCTGTGGAATTTTCCTCTGGCATCACACTGGTGGTTTTGTCTTAGAGATATTCCCTTTTTAAGTGTCTTAATGGAATTGTGTGATAATTGCATTAACATGCATTGAGTACCAAAACAGTGCCCGGCCATGGTAGATGCACTCAGAATGTGGCTCACACTGGAATTGTTATTCCTCTTAGCATCTGTCTTCCCACTAGTCTCTGAGATCCCTGCTTAATGCTTGTTTCTCATCACTGTGTCCTGAGAGATTGCTTGTGTCCAGTAATTAGTTGCCAAAGTGTAAGCAGAGAAAAATGGTGTTGTACTTTTCTGACGTACTTGTTTTCTATTATGAATGTGTATCTATATATCTATGCTCGACAATGTGTATCAAGTTCTGAAAATGTTCAGAATTTGTTACGCCTTGGGGATTGTACTTCTAGAAGCTTACCCTAAGGAAAGAACTAAATTCATGGAGCAGAATTTATATGGAGCCTGTGCCTGCCGTGAAAGAAGAATTCAGTAAGGTTCTGTGTGTGCTAAGTCACAAGTGCAGAAAGTCCTGGTTTGATGGAAGCTCACAGGAATGTATCTGCATGCTAATTTGACAAATATTGATGTTTTCCTTATTGAATGTGTGTGGTTAGTTCTGTGGAAAACACATTAGGCTTTCACTTAAAAGACATGAGTTTGACTTTTCTATCTACCACTATGTGATTGACAAGTTCAGGCAAGTGATCTGTTATGGGGCTTCAGCTTCCACCACTGTAAAGTAGAAATGCAGCATCTGCCTCTTAGCTACAAAAATAATTCACTGGACATAGAAGCTCTTTCAAGACCACAGACTCCTACAGGATTCTCGGGTAGTGTTCAGGGTTATGCCTGGGACACAACTCTTGCATCATCTAGTGCTTCAATTAAGTAGTTACCTGGAGGGACTCTACAGCATGAACTGAGAGCATCCAGGAGCAGATCCAGAAACTAGTCCCCATGCTTTGCAAAATTGTCAACATTTATCCTATTTCGAGAGCTTCCTTCCTCCTCCTTTTCCCTGACAGCCCATGTCTGTGTTCAATCACTACCTGTCAACACAGTTTTATTTTGTATGAATAAATATGGCATAATTAGCTTGGAGACGATTCTCTTAATTACAGTTGTAGAGGTGCCTTATTTGCTCAGCCTTCATGTCTGGAGAAGATGACACAGCCTGCCAAGACGGCTTACAACACAAAGTCTAAATTTATACATGCCATCCTTTTGATGTGCTCACACTATTGTGGCTTTGCCCAATTTCTCCTGACAGGTCTCCAGAGTTCAAATACATTTAGCCACACTTATTCTCGAGGACAGTCTGGGGGTACAGAGTGCTCCATGTGACTGTCAAGTCTCTTCCATAATTAGAACTGATGTCCCAAGGAACGGAAAGGAGATACGATGCTCCCAGCATCTACCACGGCACTGCTCTAAGAGTCATATGAGAAAATGTATTAGAAGACACTCAAGGCACGTGGCTGTTTCCTGGCATTCTGTCATAAATAGCCCTGGAGTCATTTCTTCATGCAGGAATCAATGGCCATCTTTCTCTGTGATCACTTCCATAACTGTGTCTCAGATTTGGAATATGCTGTAAAAATAATGACTTGCTCAATGCATGTAAGCAGAACCTGGACAGCACTTACCTGGTGGTCACAGCCATTTGGATCTAGTCCTACTGTCTTGTACTTTGGACAGTCACAGTCACTTTTTAGGCACATGCTGCTTTTTTTTTAAAGGTGTTATTGTTGCTTACTGTCATCAGAAGTTCTGCCTACCTGACTGTGTGCCTACAGTGCCTCTCCAACTTCCTTTCAGGACACTTCCCCTTCTGCTTCAAGGTTCCCTGCAGTATAACTCCATAAACAAAAGGCACGGGAGATGAAATTTACCATCAATTGCTCATTTGAAGCTATTTATTTTGCCTTCCTTTTTTAGAGAATCTGTTCGCATGAAGTATAATTGAAGTACATTATATACATGAATGAAATGGCATGATGAACCTCATTATGATTAATATATCCTAATTATTTTTAAATCTGTTTGCTCACTCTGAACCTCTAGTTATCAATCTCTTTTGAATCTCAGAAGGCACTTTGCTCTCCCATGAATTCCAGGGTGGAGATTGTCCCTTCTTCCTGCTCTTCGGTTCTTTGGAGGCAGTTTGACGTTTGTTTGTTGTTTTGGTATTGTTTTGCCAGTAATGGTTATCTTTGCTCTTTTCAACAGGCTCAAAATGTTTTCCTAAGTTGTATATTACAATAGAAAAAAATCCCCTTTTTTTCTAAAGCCTCCATCTGTATGTAACCTGACATCGTTTCTAAGTTACCAACTATAATCTTATTAAAATGAAATGTTGCATTGTCTCCTCTAGTAATAATATCATACCTTAACTTTCCAAAGATAGGACTAGGAATGAGCAACTGTGTGGCTCCCTAACCAAGTCAAACCAGCTTCTAGGATTTTGTTAATTAATCTTTATTAGAACTGCACTTATTCTTTTCCTGCACATTGTGCCTTTGTGCACAATGGCAAAGCTTAATTGACCTCAGATACTATGTTGCCCAAGTTTAAATATTTAGTCTCTGGTCCATTAGACAATTGTGGCTAGATCTCGTCACTATATCTTTTATGTCTGTTACAAGATCTCTGAATGTTCTAATCTGTTATTTTGTGCTGACATTTTCTTCTGAATATTTTTCAGTTCATTCTACCTTCAGATTTTCTACTTTATCTTATTTCTATATTTTGACTTCTTTATGTTATTACCACTTGAAAAATCTCAGCTTATTTGATTCCTATTTTCTTTCTAAAATCTTGATATTGATTTCTGTTATTGAGTATGCTGAATAAAAAAAAATTGAAATTCTGTATTATATAATTCCAGAATGTGGAACAACTTGCTTTAATGGTCTTATCCTTGTACGATCTCATATGCTTGTTTGTCATTTTAAAAAAATGGTTGGGCATTATTTTTGAGGTATTTTGTAGAACTAACTTAAGACTAAAGCTAATGTTACCTTACTAGAGAGGGTATACATGAGCATGTGCACTGCCATCCAAATAACCTAGACAATCTGGACTTCACCACACATAAGGTTCTGGCCACTGTGTTCCTTTACTCCTAGGAGTAAACAGGAAGTCATCAATTCTAACTCCTAATTCACAGTAAGTGGTGTTAATGGGCAGATCTCTCCCAACCCTTCATGTGGCTTTGGACTAAGTTATATGATAAAAACGTCTCCCAGTTCTTGTACCCAGTGAGCCTTTATCTTCAGCTGCTCTGTTATTTCTGTGGATAGTTACTGTATGTTCTTTGCTGTCTTGGACCATTTTCCTCTTACGATGTGAGGTACGATTTCTATTGTCAATGGACATTTTTTTATCTTCTCCTTTTCTACAAATTCATTTTCAAATCTTTGAAGGCTATTTAGCTTTTTTTAAGAGGTGCAGTCTTCCTTAGACAGACATCACTGGTCCCAAATGTTTATTGAAGCTATTTTATACTCTCTGGTTCTTTTGTTTTTGTTTTTCTGTGTTTAAGTTTCCAGACAGCCAGGTTTGGTTCCTCCTGTGCTCACTGTGCCCAGGCTCTAAAAGGTGCCCAGCTCTGGTGCTGACAAAGATGCTCGAGTGGGAAGAGAGCCCCACGTCAGTGCCTCGCTTCTGTGGGGCTGCAATTGTTTCACCAGTGGGTTCCTACTTGGGAGTGTTCTCAGCCTACAGAGGTACCCCACCATCCGACGGGACACCTATGGGACTTCTGAAACACGAAAGGACAGCCTGAAATTACACTGGGCATGCTTGGAACTCTAGAATATTAGTGATTAAGTTGAAATTTAGTAAAAGGAAGACAGAAGTGGGTCAACCTGCACCTCCCCTGTCTCCTCATGCCCACACGCTGCTTCTGCTTCCTCTCAAGAAGGCCTGGGTTCTTTGGTTTATTGCAGGAAGTAAACTAGACTCCCAAGATCTGTGTTGTTAGAGCCATAAAATAGTGTCCCATAGCCTCTTTGAGACCCTCTGATAGTTCCCGTCTGTCATGATGTGCTTGTCTTAAATTGCCACAGTACTATTTCAGAATATATTCACTTTCACCAAAAGTCTTTAATTTGGTTACATTTCATAGAGAATGATTATAAGTAGGCATTTGAAGGCAGTTTCTCTCCTAAAAATATTTATTACAATCTTTTTTCATATGGTAATATGGTTTACTACAATAATTAGTCATTTATTTTTACACTGTTTAAACAGATATATTTCTAAGCTGAATTTACAGATACATTTATAAAGGATGAATATTAAAATAATAATATCTATTTTACAGCATACTTAGTACCCACTTAATTGAATAAAATTTTCCTTTCCTGTGTTAAACTCGTCATGTAAATTAGGTTTTCATACAATTTTATGAGCCCACAAGAAATGAAGACAGATTTTAGACCAGCATCCCAGTGCCATCTGCTTGCTTATCAGTCACACACAGATTTTCTGTTTTACAAATTATTTAAAGCATAAAGTTATTGTGTATAAATATTTAAGAATACATCCACACGTGCCGTAAACTTCGAAATGAGCTGGTGGTGTAGTCACTGTTTCTTCACTGGCTTAGCTGACTGAATAGACAACAAAACAAAAGTAAGCCGCCAACGTTTAACTGAAGTTGCTGAAAGTTTGTGCTACTTCTAATTAGATGTCCGAAGAGATTCTGGATAGTGGTCCCTCCTCTGCCATGCCACTAACATTGCAGGCATATGAGGTCAAGAAAAACAAGTCAGAAAGAGAAAAGCAACGGTCGGGTATTTTACACCAATATGCTATCCACTGCCTCCATTTGTCTTCTCATCTACACACATCCCATACTGTTATAGTGTCTTTGTAAAGACCAGGAGGGAGGAGGGAGAGGAAGAGAAGAGAGACAGAGGGGGTGGGGAGGGAGGGGGAAACAGGAAAAGAGAAATAGTCTACAGGCAGACACTGCGAAGTTCCTCTGAACCTTTCTGCTTCCCACCTCCAGGTTTTCACTGCTGAGGTCAGTGTGCAGCTTTCTCACACCACACTAGAAGCACAGAACAATCCTTGGAGGAATCTTGTTTTTTTTGCTTTTCTTTACATATCAGAATTAGCACAATCAAAAGCTTCAACTCTGTCTTCTTTTTTATTGTCTGAATTTTCCTTTATCTTCAATTCCTAAAACCAAAATCCACTAAAAGTTTCAATGCTTTCTATGAAAACTTCAAGTTATGTACAATTGCAGTGGAACCCCCCACCCCCACCCCCACACACTATTATATTTTGCTGGAGTTGTGCTACTAAGAAGGGAGGGAAGAGCCAATGTAAGATGCTGCCTTGAGTGTGGAGGGGAGTTGGCACATCTCACAGTGAACCTCAAGTTCTAGGAAGGAGAGAAGAGAGCCAGGCTGGGGGCCCCGAAGACACAGTTGTGGCCAGGCCTATCAGCTTAGGGCAAGAGACCGGGTTCTGTTGCTGTGTGAGGAGCTGCTGAGACACTGGGGAAAGGAAGCAGAGGTGTGCATCCAGAAGGACAGAAGCAGGATGAGATGACAGCTGCGGGGACAGACCTTCAGACCCTCTGAGTTCCACCAGCAGCTCCATTCTTGTAATCCAGGCCTTACTATTTTCATTTCTAAACAAGGACAAGCATGAGTCAGCACAGGGGCCTGAAGGACAGAAACATAGAAGTCTGAAAATTAGAAACTAAATAAAATGGAAAATTGAAAAAAAAATACAGAAAAAAAAAATAATAAACCCGAAAGCAAATGCCTTGACCAGAGCAATAAATAATGGCTTTCAATCAGTCAAAATAAAAGATTAGAAGCATTAGCTTAAAGAATTATGAAATCTACAGAGGACACTATGGTTCTGGAGCTAAATTTATTATGGGAGATATTGTATAACTCGATAATCATAAATGATTAAAGTCTCAATTAGGTGGGCTATTTTCTGGCCTTATTGAAAATGACTCAAAAGAAATAATAGAGAATTTGAATTGTGTGAAACATGTAAAAAGTGAACTATTTGTTAAATAATTTAGTTACAGAATGACTTTTGCAAGTTTTTGAGAAGCAAGTAATATATATATATATATATACATAATAATTAAAATTGGCACATAAAAGCAGAAAACACTCAATAAATCTAATAAAATTAGGATAATTCTAAACCGCAACCTCATTAAAAACAGCTCTGCAAAGAAAAGCACAGGAAAATTCCACTTATTGATTGAAGAGGGTAACCTTATTAAATCACATCCAGTAATGTAATACTCCATATTTAGGATTCTTCTGGCAACCCTTTCAAACTACAAAGACTCAGTGTCACAATAGCAGCAAAGCACATCTTTTATAAAGTATTTTTATAGTGTAATTCTCTAAGTTCTGGCTGGTAGAAGTACACAGAGCTGCCAACACAGTGTGTGTGAGTTTGAGAAGGTCTCATCATTGGGTCTAATTTTAGATTATTAACTCTTTAGTGACTGCACTGGGGACATGATCCGTGCAACAGGCAGGTAGTAGTAGAAATGGTAAGAAGGAACTGAGTGCCTACACACTCGGATAAACTTGGTAAGACACTCTTGGTTCCTGAATATGGCAAATGACAAACCAGTTACCTGGTGCTATTATTTGCCTCTAATCTCTCCCAAAAGTCTATGTGCTAAAGGCTAGTTCCCCAACTGGGATTACTGGAAGGTGGTGGGGACACAGTGGGCAGACTTTAGGTCATTGGTAGCATGTCTGCTAAGGAGATAGAAAATGCCAATGCCTTCCCTTTCTCTGCTTCATGGCTGCCTTGGGGTGAGCAACTTGTTCTAACACATGCTATCTACCATGATGCTCTGCCTCACTGAATACAACAATGGGGTCAACCCTGCACTGAGTGGACCTCTGATTCTATGAGCATTTCCTTTCTAAGTTGATTGTGTTGTTCAATTTTATGTAATGAGTTACTTCCTTTAGAGAATGATATATTTATACAATTATAAAAACTGAATAGGAACATTTTATATAACAAATTAAAATTCTAAAACACAATGAAGAAATGACATCTAAAAATGACATCTTAAGCTTCAACATCTCAAAGTGCATATTAACTAAAAACTGTGAACAAAATCTATTTGGAATAAAAATTTAAGAGTAGTCACATAATTTTCATGACTTCTACCAACATATGGCAGATTAGAGGTGGCTTAGAAGGTACAAGAAACTGAATTAACAATGTGGATGTCAGACTAATAAGGGGAGTTTTGAATACTCAAATTGGAATATAGTTATACCTGACTATTCAAGGTCTTTTCCTAACGGTGATGTTTCCCGTGAATGAGAATAGGAACACAGCTTAGCAGAGGTCCCTCGTCTCCCTCATTGTTTATACTTTCTGGCTTGTTTTATTTAGGCTCCTTGAAAGCTATATTTTGGTGTTTCTTTTCTTTTAATGACACACATGAGATTCAGAGTGGAAGATGCTACTCTGCTAAATGATCATAGACCCAGAGCATAGCTTTGAAACAGGTAAAGCAACCATTAAAAGGACTAAACCAAGAGAATGATTTCATGACTCTATTTCAAAGTTCCATCTGCAGTCCTGTGCCAGATAAAGGACTCGTTCAGAACACATGAAGATTTACACAAGTCTCAGCAACTCAGCCAAAAGCAATGGCAATGCCTATTCTAACATTGAAGATTTGAAATGACACATGTATTGAAAGAGATCTAAATTATTATCATTGGCAAAATGAAAATTAAAGCCACATCCAATATTATTACATATCTCCCAAGACAAATAAAGTATACTGAAAGCTGACAACAACAAAATGAAAGATCTGTATCAATTAAAAACCTCAAACACTGATTCCAGGTGTCAATATGGGTGTGACCACTGTGGAGAAATGTTGTTCTCTAATAAAACTTCAGGAATACATGTTCTGCCATCCGTTTATCCTACCCTTGAACAATGTGTATTCATGCATACCAAGGACATTTCATATACATATATGTATCTTGGTGTATGTGTATAGATATAGATATAGATATGTTTTTGTTTTATAAGTGGCTCTTTCTAAAAGCTACAACTAAACTACTGTAGCCTTCCACTACTGATAGATGTTTGGAAGCATCAGTAGTAGAATACAGGAGACAAATTTTGGTACAGTGACAAATGTATCACTACATAACAGTGAGAATTAAAGCAATGCAGCTACATGCAAAAAGGTGAATGAATCTCACAACTACAATACTGAGGACAAGAAGCCTACATCGGAGGGTTACATAACTTCTAAGGGTTCTTGGGAATAATAAAAATGCAATCTTGTTCAATTATATAGGAATTCAGGCCACGATAGGGGGATAAAAGAGATTCTCAAGTCTTGATAATGTCCTGTCCCTTGAGTTGTGTGGCAGTTTGATGCATGTGTTGCTGTTTTTGTCCTGGGCAATGTAGGCCCATCTGCTTGAGTCAGTAAAGAAGCTTGTTCATGCTCCAGTGTGTCTCTCAGCTCTGCACAAATCAAAGAGGTCTGTGACATATTTTACAAATGCTTTATTGGCCCATTTCTGAAATACCCATGTCCCTCAAATGCTAGCACCTGTTTATGAATGGAGGTTTTCATGGCCAAATGAGTTTAGGAAGTACTCCACACTCCAAGCCTGATTTTATGATTCTCACTATTTATTAATGTGATTAAGGCTCCGAAAAAGGTGGGCTTTTTGTAAAGAATCCTCATTTAGTTTGTTTAATAAAGTCTGTATATCCAGTTACTTCAACAGATAACATCTTAATTTTTAAAAATGATTTCTTTTACATATTCAAGTATGAAACAATGGAAAATATTTCTCATTCATTCTTTTGAGTGGGACATACTATTATGCATATTTTCTAAGAATTTAAGAGTATATGAATGTTTTAGCCCTTAAAATTGGGAGAATGAAGCCCTAATTGAGGATGGGGGAGGGTAGTCAAAACAGAAGGAGACAGGGAGGAGGGACAAATAACATCAAGGATGTTTTATAAGGCCTCAATTAATTATTTTATATTTACCTAAAAGTATATATAATAGGTACACACACACACACACACACACACACACACACACACACATACACACAAAAGCATACATGCACCATGAGTATGTGCATGTGTGTGTGTGTGTGTGTGTGTGTGTGTGTGTTTTAAATGAACTTATGCACTTGGTCTGAAAATGTTCTCCACAAGAGCCGTATATTAACACCCTCTACCCCTGTACCAGGAATGATAAACCTCAGTTTGAGTTTGAGGATAAATCATGTGACCCTTCAAACAACAATATAGGCTATTGGTGTTGCCTTGGTTACCACTCAGAGGTCGAAGGTAAGTCCCTATTTCTTAAGACACTGTATACTTCAGACACAGGACATGAAAGGTTTGAGCTGGTTCTAATATGAAAGACTTCTTCCTGAAGTCTAGCTTTCAGAGTAAATGTAAGTACTATGTAAATAAGTATTATGTGAGTACTGTGTAATCTGTTAAGGGAAGGAAGCAATTAGTAGTCCTATACAGCTGTGATACCTATGAACTATATCAATGTCCAGCATGGCAAGCTATTTCTAAAGGTAGTCATGTCTTAGTGATAACTAACAGCTAATTGATTTAGGGCCTCTCAATAGAAAGGAAATTTCATGCCTACCCAACTACCTAGGGCTAGTGAGGTCATGAATCTTAGAAGAGAACCTATTACCACCACTTTACTAGACCAGCATAATTTCTAACTACATTCCAAAACTTATCCTTATACGTACAGGTAAGTGTAGCTATCACCCCTCATGAAAGAAGTTTCTCTTTCCAGTAAATGGAGACTGTAGCTGGAGTTTTCTCCAGTCCCGCTCAGACCCACAGCCACTCAGACCCAAATAAACATACAGACACTTATATTATTTAAACTGTTTGGCCCAATGGCTCAGGCTTCTTGCTATCTAGTTCTTATATCTTAAATTAATGCATTTCTATTAATCTATAAGTTGTCACGTGGCTTGTGGCTTACTGGTACCTTATATCTTGCTTCTCATGGCGGCAGTGGCGGCTGGCAGCATCTCCTGACTCAGCCTTCCACCTCCCAGAATTCTCCTCTCTGCTTGTCCCTCCTATACTTCCTGCCTGGCTACTGGCCAATCAGCATTTTATTTATACAGAGTGATATCCACAGCACTTCCCTTTTCTTTTTTTTTCAAAAAGGGAGGTTTTAACTTTAACATAGTAAAATTATATATAACAAAACAGTTATCAAGCAAGAATTACAGTTCCGATATCTAGTCTATTTGTATTTGGCAAAATTAAAGAAGATATCCTATCTATCCTATATTTGTGAGTCTAAGGTTTCATATCTACCTTATCTCTTATCATAACCAAGGAAAATTATAACTATCTAGTCTTCAACTACATCAAAGACCTCAGAAGGATATAATATTACCTGAGAAATGGGAGAAGGACACAAGCAACTTTTGGGAGTCTTATGAAAGTAGACAGAGACAGCTGGTAGCCTGGACAGTCATCCAAAGTTCCTTTGTAAAGTTGGGGCATCTGTCTTCAGCCCACAGGCTGAGAGTTTCTCAGTCACTTCTCTCTGTGTCCTGTACAATGTCTGGCAGTTTCCTCTGTGAAGCAGGAACCTGAAGGACCATTTTACCAAGCAAAGTTCAGTGGTCACCTTCCTATGGGTCCTGCATGTCTAGTCGATCAAGCAGTCCAGGCAAGAACAGTTTCTTGCCCAAATGGCTATTTTTGCCAAGAAGAAGATAAACTCCATATAGAGTGTCTTCAGTGTCCATCCTCCTTTCTGAAGTAAATTGGTGCTCCCAGGAGCAGACGTGTCTCTGTCCAGAAACTCCAAATTTTTAAAACATTTTAAATGCCATATTCTGTAGGTCTTTGAAGTGTTTGAAGATTAACTACCTAATTGAATTATATCTATGTATACCTAGAAAAAAAACTTAACATGACTATAAGTTTGACTATCATAGAAGACTAATTATTAATCTGTATTTCTTAATTATCCATTACAATTTAAATGGGTTACATAAACATAATACCTCAAACGAGAGTAGAAATATATATATATATATATATATATATATATATACAGTATAACAAAATTAAGTTTAAACTTTTATCAATAAACTAAAATCCATAGCAATGTAAAACATTTCAAACAAGTTGTTGCTCTTTAAAAGTAGATTCAATAATCTACCCTTTCATCCTATCATATCTATATCCTATATTTCTATATCATATCCCCCTTTCTTCTTTTAGAAAGATATTGACTATGACCAATAACAATTTATAACCAAAGACCTAAACAAAGACAAACATCCATAATCCATTTTTGGGGAATGTGGGCATAATTTTCTAGGCTACTTCCTGCTGGGGATCCATAGCAGGAGACTATTACAGAAACCACAACTGGTCATAATGCAGAGATCATGGGGATCCCAGAAGCAACAGATACCTTAACAACACAGATCTTGTCCCTGAGGCTCAGGAAACATCACAGAAGAGATGGAAAGATTAGAGGTGGAAAGAAAGACTGTCAGAGCCAGAGGGTCAGAGAGTTGGTCTTCTAGAGTGACAGGGAAGCTTCACTCATGATACTTCAACAATATGGCTGCCTAAACAAGACCTGAACAGTATCAGTTGACATGCTAACTTGGAAGGTAGAAATATCATGGGACCTCACCACTAGAAAAAGAACTACAGGCAACTAATGACTGCTGAAAAGGAGAAATAGCCTCTCCCAGGGTTGGCCCTGAAATCATACACACACAAGCAGCACTAAATTGATTCAGCAAGTTGTATGTATGTATGTATATATATTTGTGTGTGTGTGTGTGTGTGTGTGTGTGTGTGTGTGTGTGTGTGTGT
>CABHPR010146684.1:39148-61115 GCA_902168415.1 Peromyscus melanophrys
TGTGTGTGTGTGTGTGTGTGTGTGTGTGTGTGTGTGTGTGTGTGTGTAATATATAAAAAAATAGAGAAAAGGAGGCCATTAATTTGAGGAAGTGGATAGGACATGGGGGTTGTTGGAGGGAGGAAAGGGGCATAAGTGATATGATTTAAAACAATTTATGTAATTAATAATAATAAATAAAAATATATTGAAAAAAGTTATCACTATGTAGCCCTGGCCCTCCTGGAACTCAGTATGTAAGCCAGGCTTGAACTCAGAGATCCACCTGCCTCTGCCTTCTGACTGCAGGGATTAAAGACATCTGCCACCATACCAGGCCAGAAATGTGTCTTATTTCATGAATTTTTGTGAAGACTGAGTGGCATATGATATACCATATCAACGTGAAGGATAGAGTGACTCAAGAACTCTGTGTGGCTCCCAGGAACCTAAGGAAGAAGCAGAAGGCAGAAAGGAAGCCTGAGTATGAGTACCATGCTTGGAACAGAAGATGGTTTGGTGGGGTAGTTTTCTGACACATTTTCGTTTAAAGGGGTCTGCTGTTTTTCTGAAGAACCTAAGTTTGCTTCATTTTCATGCTTGCTTTGGAATCATGTGCTATGCTTTTTCCTTTAACTCTTCCAGCTAAAAATGACTTTGTAGTAGATCATTAACAAAGAAGCATGTGCACAAACACATACTGTGTGTGTGCAAATGTACAATGCGTGTGCACAAACACATGCACACACAAATTCAGGCTTTCCTTGCTTCACTCTTAAAGGACAGGAAAAATGAATCTTGAAACAAATTTTCCTCTCCTTTGGAGATGATGCCTGGTGAACTTCACATAAATTAGGAATTTAGGTACATAAAAAAGAAATTGAGATGTAAGAGATTGGTTCGGATCGTGACCCCTTTGGAGGGGTCACATATCAGATATCTTGCATATCAGATATTTTTATTGTGTTTTATAACTAGCAAAATTAGTTATAAAGTAGCATTGAAAATTCTATGTTTTGGGGTCACCACAACATGAGGAACTGTATTAAAGGGTTACAACATTAGAAAGGTTGAGAACCATCTATGGAAATAATGGTGGAGGAAATTCATAGTTGGGAATCAGACCTCTGCTAAGGAGAGTGATTCACAGGAAGGCAGAAAGAAAAGTGGCTGTCTCCAAACAGGTATGGGATGTAAAGTTCAGCATTTAGTTGTTATTGTATTCTAATGTCATGGTTTCAAAGGAAAGGTCACCTGCATTTAATCTCTAAATAATATTTAATCTCTAAATAAAATGCAGTAACACAAACAAACACTGCCTCAACTATCTGGAGTTCTGCCTCACTGCTCTGCTTTTCTGGCGTGTTCAATGACCTGTGAAAGGGAACAGGGCATGACTTCACACACTTATTTGTGTCTTTGTTCACTGGCTTTCTGTTTTCTATTCCTTACCATTATTGTAGTAAAAATCTAAAACATGCAAGTGGCATACACATCAACAGGGGGTGTGGTTTTTAGCAGGATGTCCAGAATGACAGTTCATTAGCTGAGTCTCAACTTTCAGCAAAGGTTTTAAACATGCGCTGAGATCCAGTCTGTGTTGCAGTTCCAGGGGCGGAGCTGCGGTGTTCTTGTGGGTTCTGCCCGTGTTGAGTACTGATGACTAGCACTATGGAAGGCAGTTCTGCTGGAGGCAAGGACAGCAGCAAAGTACCCAATTCCAGTCCTCTCACAAGGTTCCAGCTTGACTTGGGACCTGTGAGCCTCTATATAATTTATCATCAGGCTAGAACAGGCTAAGAGGAAGTACTGTCATGGTGTACCCTGTGCTGATATCCACGGCACAGCACAGACATTCTATTCCAGTTCTATTCTAGAGACACTGGTAGGTATTAAAGGGAGGAAGATTCTTATAAATACTCACCCAAGAGTGAGTTCTGCTAACCGTGCTACTAGGTCCTTCAATTCTTGATACTATGTGTCTTCGCCTGTTTGTGTGTCTATAACAAAACACTGTTGGGCTAGAGAGATGGTTCAGTCATTAAGAGCACTTGCTGCTCTCCAAGAGGACCCAAGTTCAAGTCCTAGAATCCACATGGCTTCAGGATATCTGATGGTCTTCTGGCCTCCACTAGCATCCACACATATGTAGGTTGCATAAATAAACATAAATAAAAACAAATAGACACTACAGACTGAATGATTTAGAAACAGCAGAGCATATTTTCTTACAGTTCTGTAGACAAAAAAGCCCAAGATCAAGTTGCTGTGAAGTTCAGTGTACCTTGTAGGTACCTGTACCATAGTGGTACTTTCTTATGGTGACATCCCCACATAGAGAGAGTGGTAGAAGCGGAGGTAGAATGGCTCTGTGAATCCCTTCTGTAATACATGTTCAGTCCTGAGGACATTTCATAATTCAGAACTGCTCTGACATGCCCCACTTCAATACTGTCACACTGTCAATCATTAAGTATCTGCATGTGATTTTGAGTAACATTACCATGCAGACCATATCACTGTGCATCAGTTGAGGTTGACATATCTGTGGGATCCAGACATTATGAACAACAGCCTCCACAGCTGTCAAGCCAATGTCCTGAAGTCAGACCAGCACAAGGAAGTTCAGTTTATCAAGATTTATTTATCAACTGTCCCTGAGGAAGGAAAACATTATTGTTATAAGATAGAATCATTTTGGAATTAGCCATCATTAGTTATCTAGGGCAAGTCAATAATAATATAATTTTAATCAGTACTTATTACCCATATGACTCAGTTAGTACTTAAAGTTTCTGAATATACTTTCTACAGTTATGAAGTTGTTTTGCCTATTTTAGAGCAAATAAATGACTAAGAAGATTATCTATTATATATTAAAATTAAGTAATTAGGATTATGGTTATTCTTTCCATTTCCCTCCTTATAAATGCAGCTACATGTATGGGTGTTCATTTTTCATTAAGCAACTGTAGTACCAGAATCTAACTTCATGCAGCAATATTGTTAATTTATTTATATTTTCCATCAGGTAATTATGAGTGATAATTTTTTCCAGAATTCTAAAGGTCTGCTTTGTTAAAAACTGAGAGACAACTCTGATTCCCTTTGACTAGTGTTCACATGAGTCAGCCTTCTTTACTGACTTACTTTAAATTTCTCTCTTACTACCTTTAATGTGCCTCTCATTTTTAAATTTTATTTTTAACTTTTTTCAGACAACATATTTTGGTCATATTCTTTTCCCTCCCACAACTCTTCCCATATCCCCCCTCCCTACCACCTCAGTTCCTATTTTCTCTCTCTTAAATAACTAGACCTGGACTCCTCACAACCCATTGGTCTAGGCATCATGTCCAGTTGTGGTTTTCAGTATTGGCCTCCATTTACTGTAAGAGAAGTTCCTTTGATGACGGAGGATAGCTACACTAATCTGAATAATAAATATTTGAGTATTGTTAGTAATTATGCTGTTCTAGCAAAGAGGCAGTAGTAGTTTCTCTTCTAAGATCCGTGACCTGCCTCAGTAGACCCAGTATTTGGTTAGGTTTTAGTACCACACGCAATTTCCCTCCTGTTGACTTAAGGTGGACCTTAAGTCCAATTAGACAGCTGTTGTTTACCACAAACATATGAATTCCACTTTTTGGATAGCTTGCCATGATGGTCATTATTGTGGTTCATAGAAGTCACTACTGGGAAGGACTGTTTAATTGCCCCCCACCCCTTGGAAGCTTGCATCTTAGTTTCTGGTACTATGGAAGCAAGATCTCAGGAAGGAGGCTTTTAGATTAGATCTATCTTGATATCTCAATCTAGTGTTCTAAGTTCTAACACTAATCTAAGTGTTCAGCTTCTTCAACATTATCCCTGACCTCTCACCCTCTAAAAGCCAACCAAGGGTTACAATAATAGTCTACATTGCTTTGGGGGTCACTAGGACTACTATAACCAACCTTCGGATACTGGGGTTTTTGTTAGTCTATTCTTGTGGGGAACACTGCCAGCCCAAGTGGCACAATACAGAAACTAGCAGATTCTGTGTAGCCCCACCCCAGTGGATGTACCTGTAGCCCAGCTCCTACATCCATGGCTCAGAGAATATCACAGAAGAGGGGGCAGAAAGATTGCAAGAGCAAGAGTAGCAGGAAATCTTAGAAATGGCTGCATGAACAAGACCTGAGCAATGGCAATATCAATAGACATGCTAACATGGAAGGGAGGGAATCTTACGCGCTCCTTAGAGAACTACAGGCAACTAATGACTGCTGAGAGGAGGGAAATTAGCTTCTCCAGAAATGAGCCATCTAATTAGTTATCAATTACATAGCAGCCATAACTGAAACCATATATACACGAATGACAAAAAAAAATCAGTTATATATTTATATTGTATAAAATAATCAAAGAAAAGGAGGCTACCAATTTGAAACTGGAGGGATGAACCTGAGAGGGTTAGAGAGAGGTGTAGCTAGAGTTTTCCTGCTTGACCCACAGTCAGGATAAATCTCTCTCACCCGCCAGTCCCACAGCCGCTCAGACCCAACCAAGTAAGCACAGAGACTTATATTGCTTACAAACTGTATGGCCGTGGCAGGCTTCTTGCTAACTGTCCTTATATCTTAAGTTAATCCATTTCTATAAATCTATACCTTGCCACGTGGCTCGTGGCTTACCGGCATCTTTACATGCTGCTTGTCCTGGCGGTGGCTGGCAGCGTCTGGCAGCGTCTCCTTCTACCTTCCTGCTCTTTTTATTCTCTCTGTTAGTCCCGCCTATACTTCCTGCCTAGCCACTGGCCAATCAGTATTTTATTAGCAACACATTTGCCATACAGAACATCCCACAGCAGAGAGGGGCCATGGGAGGCAGGGAATGGAGGGAAGAAAGAAAAAGGTAGAAGTGATATAATTATATTTTAATTAAAAACAAAACAATAAGCACACATGTGCACACACATACAGAGAGAGAGAGAGAGAGAGAGAGAGAGAGAGAGAGAGAGAGAGAGAGAGAGAGAGAGAAGAAACAAACAAGGAGTTCATTTTGGGTTGGCCAACTACTCCTGAGTGGCTTACCACTTGGGTGTGGTAGATACGCTAGTGCCATCTCTTGAAGAAAAGATTTTCCCTTTCTCAGCAGTTATCGATTGCAAATACCTTCTTGGTTAGGGTAAGACTTTGTGTCCACTTCCCTTCCCCTTGCTGGGATTTTATCTGGTCTGAACAAGTGCAGGTCTTGTGCATGCTGTCACAGTAACTGTGAGTTCATGTGTGCATCAGCCTGTTAGGTTTGGAAAAAGCTATTTTGTTGGAGTGATCCACTACCTCTGGCCATTCTATATTCTGGGCACTTTTCCTTTACCAGACGAAAGTCTTGCAAATACGTTTTCTTCCATCTTGGAGCTTGTGCTCCTATTTTTTTTTTTTTGTCACTTTCACAGAGTAATAATTTATATTTGAATGACATAAAATGCACTGATTTTCTCTTTTATAGAACTCAGGCAGTCCTCAAATTCACTCTCCTCTTATCTCTGTCCTCTCAATGCTTGATTTGATGGGTGGCATGTACTGCCATGTCCAACTTGGCCATGCACACTAACGTTCATTCAAAAACTCATCAAGAATTCTGTGTTTTGACAACTTTACCCTGTTATTTTATAAAAGTGTTATAATTTTTATTTACATTTAAGTATGTTATCCCTTTAAAGTAATTTTTGTTTCAAGTGGAACGTTTGGATTGAGTCTTCTAATCCTGCATATCCAATGGTTTTAGTACCACATTTTGAAAGACTCGTTTTGTTGTACTGATTTTGATTTAACTGTCTCCACCTTTTCTAGTTTTCTAAGGTAGAAACTTAAATACGTTATTTAAAATTCTTTTTAAATGAATTTAATTCTAAAAATTCCATTCTCAACTTTGCTATCTCTCAGGTTTTATGTTGTTTTCATTGTTACTTAAGTTAAAATATTATTAAATTTCTCTTTGGATTTTATCTACCACCCCATTCTTATTGTATGCTGTATAATCTCCATGTCTTTTGGGTTTTCCTGATGTTTTTCTGTTAATGACAGCTAATTTAATTCCAATCTAACTGCACTTATGATTTTCCAAATTTCTTAAACTTGTTAGAGTGGATAATAAGCAAATCTGATGGAACTTCAAGTGTGTTGCATGGTCCATAATTAGTGAACAGTACAAATGTTCTTGAGGGGAAAAAAAAGTATGTTCTCTTGCTGGTGAATGATATGAACAAAGGCCAGTGATACCCAGTAGATGAGTGATGCTCTTCTGGTCCCTCTGTCCTCACTGATTGCCTGGTTGCTGCATGTGTCTACTCTAGTACAGGAGTATAATGAGAGATTCATATCTGTTAAAGTTCTATCAGATTTGTTGGTGACCCACTCTAGCAATCTCTTTCTCGATATACTCAGCCTATTGGACATTCATTGTGATAATTGCTATATTTTTCTTATTTATTTATATCTGTGATATTTGCTACTCTTTTCTATCTGTTGCTTTTGTTCATTGTTCCCGTCTTTTGTCTCTAGTTCTTTTCCGCACTTTGTGATTTCACTTGAGCATTTTATGGGTCCACAGTATATGTGTGACCCTCCCTAGTCTTAGCATTTTTCATCGGTTACCATAAAGTTTGCAATGTACATTTACTGAGATATTCTACAATGATGATAGGTGTTGATTTTTCCAAAAGGATAAAACAGCCTTCAAACAAGGTATTTTCTTACAAATAGAACATCAAAATGGATTAAGGGAAAATAGATGAAGGTCATTACCAGTCACTAAAGGAACAAACATTCAAATTTGGAAGTGTACTACTTCTCTCTCAGAATGGCTTAAGCTAATATATGTGACGAAGCCAAAAGCTCCTAAGGATGCTTCTGTTGTCCACCATAACTGGATGCTATTGCTAAAGACACTGCTCGTCTTGGATGCAGGATATAGAGAATGGTTTTCTAAAGACAGTCATGTTTGGCTCTATCATAGGTCTCTGGGCTGTCCAGCCTCTGGGTCCTGGCCCTCCAGGCGTTGTCAGGGTGGGCTCCCTCTCACAGTATGGGTCTAAAGCTGGATCAGTCATTGGTTGGCCACTCGCACGATTTCTTTTTCCCAGCATATTTTTTTTTGCAAAAGTTTCTTTAATTTCTTTCTGTAAATCATAAACTATTTGAGAAGAATTAGGGTGACCCAACAAATGCATCTTAACCTTATCCCAATCAAACTTGCTTTCATTAAATCTTAAAGATGTGATACAATGAGAAGAAACATTCAAATCACATTTTAATTTTATCTGCACCTTCAAAATTTCTAACTGATCCCCTAACAACACAACAGCTTGCATTACTCAGTTAATTCATTTACTATCTCATTACCCATCTTATTTTGTTCAGTCCAGAGTTCTTCTGGATGTCCCAGCATATCTTTGTAGGCAGGGGCAAATTGTAGGTCAAAGGTTATATGGCTGGGTTCAGGTCCCAGTCTCTCCATTGGAAGTCTTACCTGTTTACAGGAAATGACCCCTTGGCATTCCTTTAAAAGCCCTTTGGCAGAGACAGTCAGGGCCCAACAGATTAGGATTCAGGCCCTCCTGAGGCTATTTTCTCTCTCTCTCTCTCTCTCTCTCTCTCTCTCTCTCTCTCTAATATTTCCTGCTGCTCCTGATCAAGAGTACCCTGAGGAAACGTGGGGGTGGGATGGCCCTCCACAGCCATAATAGAAGATGAGGTACCTAGTCTTGTTATAATTTGATATGCCATGGTTGGCTGATATACATAGGAGGCCTGCCCTTTTCTGAAGAGAAAGGAGGAGGACGGGATTGGGGAGGGGGTTTGGGGATAAGGGCTTGGAGGAAAGAAAGGAGGGGAAAATGTGATTGGGCTGGGAAAAAATTAATTCATTAAAAATTCATTAATTTAAAAAATCAAGAGAAAAATAAAGCTGAATCTATAATTTTTATTTTTTAATTTAATTAATTTATTTATTTTACATCCTGACCACAGCCTCTCCTCCCTCCTCTCCTCCCACTCCCCGCTACCTTCCCTCTCAATTAACCTCTCCTCTGTATTCACTCAGAAAGGGCCAGGCCTCCCATGGGCAAAGCATGGCATATCAAGCTGCCATAGGACCAAGCACCTCCCACTGTATTCAGGCTTGGCAAGGCAATTCAGCATGAAGAACAGGTTCCTAAGAGCCAGTCAAAGTACCAGGGACAGCCCTGCTCCCTTTGACAGGAGTTCCACAAATAGACCAATCTAAACAATTATCATATATATGCTGAGGGCCTAGGTTGGTCCCAGCCAGGTTCCCTGGTTGTTGGTTCAGTTCGGTGAATTCCCGTGAGCCAGGCTAGCCATTTCTGTGGATTTCCCTGTGATGTTCCTGACCCCCTGACTCCTACAATCCCTCCTCCCTCTCTTCAGCTCAGCCTAGTGTTTGGCCATGGGTCTCTGAATCTGCCTCCATCAATCACTGGATGAAGGCTCTCTGATGACAACTGGGGTAGTTACCAATCCAATCAGTTCAGGCTATGCATCAACTGCTGCCAAGAGTCTTAGCTGGGACCATCCTTGTAGACTCATGAAGTTTCCCTTATATCAGGCTTCTACCCCACTCTGTAAAGCCCCCCTTTCCAGTCATCTCTCTTAGCACTTTCCCCCTCCACCTACCCCCCCAACCCAATCTCTCAAGTTTCCATGCCCACCTACCCCCAGTCCAAACCATCATCCCAAAGGAGTAATTGCTGAAGCTTCCTTAAAATTCTCCCATGTATTGCCCCCTTACACTCTTTCAAATTCATGGCCTTAAAAAAATGTTGTTACGTGTATGTGTTCCTACATCCATAAATGCAATCTGCTTATTTCTGGATAATGTTACCTATATGTGTATATGTTTTCAGGGTTGACCCTTTGCTACTAATTGGTATGCTCTTCCCTGGGAAGATGACTTCAGTTATGCTCTCATTATTCCTTAGTTGCCTGCAGTTCTTTGTCTAGAGTTGAGGCCTCCTGAACATGCCACCCTATGTGTCTATTGGTATCATCTTTGTTCAGGTCATGTTTAGGCAGCCATGTTAGTGAGGCTTCATGGGTGTAGCTTCTGATATTCATAAAAGACATAATCTCACATCATGCTCCCTGATCTTCTGGCTTTTAGAAGCTTTCTGTCCCCTCTTCTGCAATGACCTCTGAACCTTAGGTGCAGAAGTTGTATTATAAATTTATCAGTTGGGACTGTGCTCCACAATTCTGCATTTTGATTGCCTGTGTTTTTCTGTAATGATCTCCATCTACTGCAAAAAGAAGTTTCCTTGATGAGAGATAAGAACTACACTTATCTGTGTGCATAAGGACAAATATTTAGAATGTAGTAAGGGATTGTTTTGGTTTAGTAAAGTGGCAGTTGTGAGTTCTCTTCCAAGGTCCACGGCTTCACTAACCCTAGATTTCCAGTACCAGGCATGACGTCCCTCTTGTTGAGTGGGCCTTAAGTACAATTAGAGAGCTGTTGGTTACCATCAAGGTATGTCTGCCAGTACTCTACCCTTAGGATTATAGTGTCATGATAGTCATTGTTATGGTTCACAGCTATCACAGCTGGGTAGGACAATTGGTTGCTTCCCTTCTTTGGAAGCTTGCATGGCACCTTCTGGTTTGCTATTGTCTTTGGTTGTCCCCAAGAGGTGAAAAGTAAGTGCCTATTGCTGAAGACAACTGGCCTAAAAGCCTCTTCCCCTGAGTGTTAGTTATGTGGCTCTGTGTTATTAAGCAGTGCTGTTTACTATGCGAGAAAAACCACAAGGCACAACCAAACCACTATAAGAGTTTATTAAGAAAAGAAACAGAGGGGAGTGCTTAGACCTATGAAAATGGTCGTGCAAGGAGACAGGAGGGAGGGGTCTGTGACCCACTTTTTATGGATTCCGCCGGACATGAGCATATGGGCTTACGTAGCTATGGCACGCCATGTGCATAGATTACATGATCACACTGTCCACAAATTATGTAGGATGTAAGGCTCCAGAATGGCTAAGTGTTTTGCCAAAGCATGTGCAGTCATGAGGGAGTGGCTAGAAATTCCAACGCTGAGGACCAATCAAGTAATCTTTTATAACAGCATTAGTTTCGAGTCACACTGGAAACATTTTTCCTACTCATTTTTCATGCCCTTGAATGTATACCTAAAATTATGCACAGAAGACACACCTTTGTGCTGCTAAGCTTTTACTTGGTGTTACTAGCAAGAATTACAGTCATTCTTGGTTCTTAGGGACTGTGGAAGACATACTCCTGTACAGTAATTGGGGGGTATTGCTTTAACTGTGGTCTCCAGATAAGCATTAGCATCACCTAGGAACTTACTTCTTTGGCCTCCTAAACTTAAAGAACTCTGGTGTTGGGGCCTGCAGCCAGCAACTGAACAGAACTCCTATAATTGTGACAACAGATGTTTTAATGCACGTGGGAAAGTTGTGGGAAGACTGTTTTCTTGTTTGAGTTCTCTGCTAAAATTGCCATGAAGAGTAAGCATGGTTTTCTGAAGCTACCCCAGAAAGCTTGGTTGTGCTTTTTAAGTAATTATTTAACAACATTAGTTAAATCTAATGATTATGGATGTGACTTCTAGAAAGCCTCCCACCAAACAGAATAGTCTACTTATGAAAATAGTAATGCTTCAGTCCTAAATTTTAAGTAACATTCATTTCACTTCAGAAAAAAGTCGGTGTTCTTTGTGTTTCTAGTTCTGGCTTTATAAGAGGGTAAACGAAACACATTGTCATGCTACTTACCTAATTATATACATTATACTTACATGCACTCAATAGTATGAAACCTTTTTCTGCATTTCAGGCCCAAACTGCTTTGCAGAAACTGCTGTCATCCCAGCTGGCAGAGAAGTGAAGACGGATGAATGCACCATATGTCACTGTACTTACGAGGAGGGTACGTGGAGAATTGAACGGCAAGCCATGTGCACAAGACATGAATGCAGGCAAATGTAGACTTCACAATACAAAACTCTCATGTTTTTCTAGAATATTTTACTAATGTTGACATTCTAGATGACTCTGAGAAATGTCAATCAAAAAGAGAAGACTTTGGATAAGGAGTCAAGGGAAATGGTTGGCACTTTTCCTTTTCTTGGTAACAATTACAGCAAGAGACAGAAATGGATGTATTTCAAAACATCAATAAGAACTTTGGACATAAACTCCCTCTCTAAATAAATGTGCTATTTTCACAGTAAGTACACTAAAGTTCACTATTATATATTAAATGTGTTTCTATAATCCCTCTATTAGAGTCTTATATATTAAAAATGCTGTTGTCAACCGTCCTCACTGTGGTAGCCTTCATTCCATCATGGGGTGCTGGTGGTACCAGGAATCTTTTACACCTGCACATGCAATACTGCACCCCATTAAGGGACTGCAGAAAATAATGACTGCTTTATAGCGAAATCCTGTTCAAACGCTATTGAACTAATGCTGTGTATCTAAAGCTTGCCCTTAGGACACAATCTAATTCACATAAATAGGCTTCCATATTTTAATAACCCATTTCTTTTAGAAGTTCATCTTTACTCATTTGGGAAATGTGGGTATAAAGACTGCTAGCATACATTTCTTCAGTTCTCATAGTAATCCATAAATAAACACATGTATTTCATTTTCATTCAAATTACCTATTTTACTAAGCATAACTTGAATTCATTCCCTGAGAAAGAAGAAAGCTGAGACTTCTGCATTCGTCCCATGAGGCTGGAGCTGTGCTAAAGCACTCTGCATGTGTATGGGGGTGGGGATGTCTTTGGATTCTCTGGAGAATAGTTAAGGAAAGTCAATTCCTGAACAAGCTTATGCCTGAAATATAAAATATGCTATAGACATCTCACATATCTCAGCTCAATGTACCCATACTGCTAGTGGAGGTAGAAGTCTGTCCTCAGTGACAGACAAGAGTGAGATGATAAATCTGCCTTGCATCAAGAATAGTGTAGGTGCAAGTAGAATTCTTTGTCCAATTATGTTTAAACAAGGGAGAGTGAAGGCTAAGTACAGTCTTCCCTACAGTCATGTATAATCCAAATGATCTTCACGTGAACTAATCAAAGCTGCTATAAGTGTTGCTGATGGGGTGACAGTGACTGTGGAGCAGTTCCCATTTTATGAACCACATCAACACTTGGTACATGAGTGAGAGAGGCAGTCAGAGTCTTAATATGAGTAAACAAAACCAAAGTATCTATTTGTAACCTTTACGTACATACCCCCACATTTATTTCTTCTAAATTTTAAAGTATCTATTACACAAAACATCTTGTGGAGACAAAGAGGAAATGAGGGCTGGTTTGTTCTCTCTCTGTGCTTTTTTTCTATAGCATAACAGAACTAAGAAATTACACTATACTATATTATAAACCCAATTAGAGGCTAGAAAATGAAGACTTCTACAAAGACTTACTAAAAGCAGCATAGTTCATACACCCCAACCCTGCCAGTATATAATAATAATTTCAATAACTTATTGGTGAATGACAGTCAATGACAATTGATGTATTCTTCATATATTGAAAATTTGAATCATCATAATAAGTACAAAAATTACCAGGGCATTTGCATATGCTTATATTTTTATCTTGTTTTTGAAAAATACCTTGCGTCAGGTAGACTAGCATGTACATCAACTTCATTAAAATACTCAGGGGTATTATTAGCGCGTTACTCTCAGGTACCTGTTTTCAGCTTTCCAAAACTTAAATCTTAGTGTGAAAGACTGTTAGGCATCATCTATCCCTCCATTATTCAGCGGTAGATTTTCTTGAGACAAAGGTCATATAAGGTTAGCATCTTGCCAACAAATGACCATGTCCTGTTAAAATATATGGGCCACCGAGATAGATGTAACTACGTACAACTTGCCTCTTCTCTCTACATGAGACATGGCAAATTACAGTTCCAGTGTATGGGGCTCATTTTTTCTATTTCCCTTGGCAATAGGATCCCTACAGAATGGAAAATGGGCTCTCAAATTATTGCAGTGGAACAAATCATAAATGCTATGAGAATGTCAACAAATCTCATTCTTCTGCAGAGAAAGTGAACACAATGTGGTCTGGGGAATTACTTTCTTGATGTAAACCGTTGGACCCCACACTGTCTCAGGCACATTTCTGGGATCTGGAGCTCAGTGGCTGTGATTGCATTAGAATAACTTACATCAACATAAGGCAAACGTGGCTGAAATTTGGTTCTCTGCACTGCATATCCTAAGTAATGAAATTGGCATTATTATTTTTAATCAGAAACTGCTCCTCTTGCAGATCATTTAGACTTTCAGGTCTACACAGCTGATTCAGACTGATGTTTTTTTTTTCTTCCCTGTGTGCACAAAAGACTGCTCAAGTTTTCAACAGTGCAACGTAAGCTAGATAACTTTAACTGCACAATAACTCGGGGATAGTATGAGTTCAAGTTATTTGATTGCACAAGCCTCAACGTTCAAATACACTTATTTTTTTAAATGTCACAATTCTCTAAAGTTCTAATAGGCTAATTATTAGGGATTTAATCAAGTTTAAAAAAAGCAGCTGTGCTTACAAATTAATTACATGAACTTATTCCCAAAATTCCAACCTATGTTTAGGTCTGAAAATATGAGCACTCAAGTGAGCCACAAAATAGCTCCAGAAATAATCCAATATGACTTTTCAGAAGTTTACAAAGATAGATTGTTTCTTTTGGGGGCTCATCTGATGTTTTAGCTTTCTAAACATGGATCTTGTTTTCATTTTGTTGTTTGGGGATCCTAATTGAACAGATCAGCCTACCTCCCTCAGAACAGTTGTCTTTAAAATCAGCCTGGGGCTATGGACAGACACAGTCTTCTGTTAGCAGTGACTCTTGGACACCCAGACCCTTCTCCAAACTGTTCTAAGACTTTCAGTTTCTTTTCAGTACTGAAAGGCCTAAGAATGGGGTTCAAGAGGACATTTAGATGGATTGTTGGGAGTAAAGAATTTATTAGAAAAGTTATTAATGCTGTGGACAGGCAGACAGTTGGGAACAGCAAGACAGGGCCTCTGAGGAATGATCAGTCCCCAGTACCAGGCAGACAACATGACAGGGATTCTGGAGAAAGGAAATCAGAATCCAAGCAGCAGAAGTGAGGGTCTCGTAGTTTTTTGGAGGCGGGTGATGTGCAGAAGAGCACAAGTCTCCAGCCAGGCCCTGATTCCTGTGCTGGAGACAGGGAGATGTATGGGAAATGGGCTATGTGACCACCAATACCCCATTTGATGTAAACTCAGTCCCCAAGTGACAGATCCTGGAACATGAAGTCTCTCAGCTAGAGACTCAGAGTGTCTCAGCTGGGCACCCATAGGAGTTTGTCAAAGTGGAAGGCTGCTGCATGCACTGTGTTCTGGGCAGCAGTAGTCACTTTTCAATGACCAGCTCAAGTGTCATGACTTTTGAGGAGGATTCTGTAGTAAACAAGGTAATTAGATTGCCATTGTAAGTCTCTGGCACAGCACTAATTTGGTGTCCTTTTAGCACATACTTTAAAAATTGTATCATAAGCTGAGAATATAGGTGGCTAAGTGGAAGTGTGCTTGCCTAGCATGCACAAGGACCTCAGTTTTGTTTCCAGCATCACTAAAAGATAATTATACCAGTTAACAGCTGGGATGTACCTCAATGATAAATTGAATAATAGACATAAATCAACATAAACTGAATTGCTTCACATATAGAACGCCCGAGTTCAATCTACTGTAGTATTCAAAAAGAAGTTTGTATCATAGCTAATAGTTAATTTTATGTGCTTTTCCTCTTATTCCTAAATCCCTTTCATTCACATTATGAGGCATTCACTTCAAGTATCATCTACTAAGTGTTAAGTTCGGTTTACTGAATCACATACAGTCCACTCCACCTATATATTGAACAGTGGTGGGAGCTCCCACTGTTGTTTGCTGCCCTGTTTTTGTTTTGTTTTGTTTGTTTGTTTTTCAGATTTCTAGCACATTTCACACACTCAGGATACAGACCACAACCTCCCACCGATCAAATCCCTCACTGCTGTAATGGTTGAGGACGGATGTGACAATCAATTGCCAGTTCTGATCAAAGTCAGGACAAACTGCTTTGATGTAAAAGTTCTAACACTGAAGAAAGCTTCTAATGAAAACATGATGATACTCACAATAAATGCAATCAAGCTTTGGTATTTCCTTGTTGATACCGTTTTTAAATAAAAATGTCCTAGTCTAGACTTTGTTTTAGGATTTTGAGTATTTCTGCATCTCTCCATGTTTCTGTGTACTATGACTGAGTACTGCAGTTGGCTTCTGTGGACCTGTTATTAAATTAGTGATCTGAACTATACACATAGAAACACAGTAGCTCCAAGTGTGCTGGAAAAAAGTCTAAAAGCGATGGCTATTGATATTTCACCACAGTGTCAGACTTCACTCTCATTTGTAAAGCGTTTACTGTTTCTACTTTACCACACACAAAAAAAATTGTAGGAAAAAGACCCTAATTTAAATGCCTAATTGTTAGCTGAATCAATTCCATCAGCTTCTAAGTGATACTGACAATCAGGGTAAGAATATTCACTCAAAGATTCAGTAACATGAACACTTCAACGACAATGTGCTCTTAGTGTTGGGCCTAGTCACAGTTTATGATACATGAAATGCATACCTGGGATTCTATAAGAAGGACATAAAACCCATAATACAGACACAGTGATAGCAAATACAATCAATGAATAAACCTGAAGTCATTTATTAAATTATTGTTGTGGTCTGTTAACCGAAAATAATTCTAAATATATCCCACTTTAGTTAGAATTCAATTTTCAGGAAGTAGAAATATTTGACAATTTTATTAATATTTAAAAATATTTTATTTGCTCACTAACATTTACTATTTTTCTTCAATTTTTGAAATTTACATTTCAATTTGTTTCTAGATACATTTATGAAAATGTTCATTTCCCTATTCTCTATCATTTTACATTCTAAACTAAATGCAATTCTATTTTATTTTTATTTGTCTATAGGATTATTCATTATCTTATTTATACTCCCAATATCACAAAAGTAGCTAGCACCGTCTCTACTCAGGACATTCAGAAAGTTGAGAATATGCCTAATGATTCAATCTAGTGAATGAATGGGCAAGAATTCAAGTCTGCTTTATGCCAGAACCCATGACACAAAGTCTTGTCATTCATGTTTAGATAAATTACCACTAGAAATGAGATACCATATCCAAACTGCTCTTTCACCTACCCTCAAGAAGCATAGGGAATGGACAGCACCATGCTCTTCTAATTCAGCTGTGTAATCCTGACACTTCCCAGTTAAGAGTCGCTCCTCACAAAGGTGTTAATGGCCTCATTTTCTATCTGCCACATCTTTTAATTTCTAATCAAACTGTTTCTAAATGTCTTGTTAAATAGGTTTTCGAACATTAGATTTTTATGGTTTTTGTGTTGTACTGAGTTTATAAAATATGGCCAAATTTTATAACCCTTTCTGGAATGGTGACTTATTTTTCCTGCTGTGGCAAGATAGCTGATACAGACCATGTAAAGGATGGAAGATTTGTTTTAGCGTATGGCTTTACATGTTTTCTCTCATGGTTGCTTCGCTCCATGTGGCTCAGCAGACACCATGATGGTGGAAGGTGGTTGGGAAGGTTGTCATCTCCTGGCAGTGGAAAGCAAAGAAAGGAAGTGACTAGAAACAAGGTATTATGGCCACAGGCATGCCTCTAGGAACCTACTGCTTCCCTCAAGCCTCTCAAAGTTGCTATTGGCTTCCAAAACACTTCCGTGAAACATTCAACATATAAGCTTGCGTCAGGAAGTAGTCAACATATGGGCCTGTGGGAGGACACTCCATATTCTAATCTTAATGAACCAGTATTAGCATTTTAGAACTAATGAAGAAAAATATCACTTATTAGCTGTCAATCTGTGGCAAATACTATATTTTCAAACTTTAAATTCTAGAATCTGCTATTATCACTTCTGCTGTGGGAAAATACCACACTGCGGGTGCATTGTGCAAGTCTCAGTGCTATCTCTGAGGTCAAATCCATCTGAAACCCAGAAAACCCACTTTCCTTATGAGTCATGGTCAAGAAAGGAAGGGGTAGTGCAGCCTCAATGCAGCTTTCCCCCTGGGGAGCAGCTGCTAGCCTTAGTCAGTCTTTCATTTCATTCCACATGTAATAAGTGCACTTTGGGTTCTGAATCCAGCTCAGGCCAGGGTGAGTAAGCAGTGTATAATCTTTGGCTCCTTAGACCACTTACTCCAGCACACTCCCTAAAGGCCTTAAATCAATGAATATAAGTGATCATGCTACATGTCATTCTTAACTTTTACATTCAGGTCAGTACCTTACATCAGTATCATTTAAAAACAATGCTTTAGCTACCTTTTTATATACAGTAGGTAGTGGTAAAATTGGGAAGTTAACATTATATAGTAGCAATGGCTTATGAAAATTAAGTGCCTATTCAATATGTCTTGCTTGCTTTGTTTTTACTCAATCCTATGAAACTTTAGATTAATATAAACTCACTGCAAAGGCAGCCTGGTCATGTTACACATTGACAGGTTTGTAATTTTAAGTCTGTTAGTCATCAAACAAAAACAACAATAAAAATTCTTCCCAATCAAAATAATGACAGTGATTGTGGAGGTAATTTGACTGGGATGGACCCTCCAGTACCAGGGTCCATGTCCATCAGCCATGCCCACATGTCTTTTTTATTTCTGGCCCAGGAATGTAATCCTGCTTACAATAAGTATGGCTTCAATAAAAGTGGTTGACAGAAAAATACTATTTTTATGTATCTTTTTGTAGGCTACATGTTAATTATAGCCAACTGATACATTAAAAATTCACACATATGTGTATATAACCCTTAAATCAGAAACAGAGAAGGATTTCTATTTAAGCCAAGACTAAATGTCTTTAAAATATACATAGTGGGCTTTTTTTTGTACACTAAAGAATATAACTACAATTGAAAGGACAAATCCCATTATAAAGAGGAAAACAAGTGGTTACTTTTGGGGAATAGAGATGTTAAAATTTAGAGCAGTGCAGATAATAAGTGGTGTGTTAAAATCCTTTAAACAATTGGCAAGAATCATTTGTGAAATTCAAAAATATTAATACATACTGAGCCCCTTTGGAAAACAAAAGCCTGTTTGGTGGGATGGGGACTCAGTCAACAGAACAAAATTAGAAGGCATCACGAGGTTTTCTCATCCTTGGCCTTGGTCTTACTGCACATTTACAGAATCAGTGCCTCCAGAAACAAGGCCGGGTCACTGTTATAGCATCTGGATCATGAAGAGTCTTCATAATGTTTGTTGTCTCCTTGACTGGGTTTCTGAGTTTAGTCTATCACTCAGCTTACCCAGTGCACATTACCTACCTCTTTGTAACTCAGTGTTCATCTGCAAAATGGGATGAGAGCACCAGCTCCTGAGAGGATTAAATGATGAGTATTTCAAACATAGAATGGGATAGATGGATTTATAAAGCACAAGTTATACATTAGCATTCATTAGCTAGATAAGTAAAAAATATGAAGAGACTGAGATTTAAAAGTTTTAGAGATTCTAATTCAGTAAAAGTGAGTATGATCTACATAATATCCTATTTTTTTATCCATTCATGTGTTGTGTCTGCCTGGAAAATGTTTTTGTATTACCATAACTTTACGTGGAACTAAATTTATACCATCAGGCCTACTTTGTATATGTTGTTGGATGAGTACATATGTGAGAAACTGATTTACAAAATAAATTATTTATTAAATGCATTTCGCACTTCCAGGTAGAGTCACTTTTAAAATGTTTCTCAGTCTGTTAAAACACTTTAAGTGAGGTCAATAAAAAGTACTATTAAAATACCCCAAATGCCTCAAATATCATTAATGTATATAAAGTATTTAAATACAGTCCTCAATATTGCCTCAAACACACATCATACTTTTACTTAGTATTTAAATAAATTATTGACAATAATTTACAGTGAAGTAGATCTACAATATAAACATGTCTGATGATATTGACTGTAATGAAGTGTTTTTGTCATTTCTAAAAGTAAATGTGGTGAACATTAAACCATATATCCAGAAGTCTGTACTAACAGTAGATCTCTAAACCTCAACATGATTTTATTTCATCATATTTCTACTATGGCTTTTTGACAACATATGTTGAACACTTTTCAAACATAAATAAGAAAAGCCTGGTGTAATGTGCCTGCCTGCAATCCCAGTACTCAGAAGGTGGAAGGAGAATCAGGAGTTCAAGGCCAACCATGGCTATATAGAGAGTTTGAGGCCAGTCTGGACTACATGAGACTTGATATATATAAAATTACTATGCTTTTTTCAAAATGAAGAACTTCACATACCTTGGAAGATTAAGTAATTTAGATTAATCATCCTACAGAGGAACAACTAATCTATAAAGACATTTTCTTGAAGTAACTGGAAAATTCAAGGCATAGGAGAAAAGTTATGAGACCAAGAGACTGGAATATGAAGCCAGATATCCTCTGCATTTTTGCCCTAAGTATGTTTTATGCTTGGAGTTATATGCTGAGAGGCCAAAGAACACATTTTGATATTTCATGGGATAAAAGTTTCAAAGTGTGGTCAAAGTACATTAAAGATGTGTCTTCAATGACCTCCTCATATTTCAATCCATGGCCCCATGAGCTGCATGGTGCACAAGTAAACTGAAGCTCGGACAGGCCTCCCCTCAACAGTAGTCTACATCTGAATCTCTGGATTACCAATGGAAATATCATTACAGAATGGGTGGGTCACAGTGGCCCCAAGGTGGTTACGGCCTCGTACTCTTTTAAGGAACTAGCATTGTCTCTGATCTGAACTTGATTTCATACATTTTTGAAGCACAATATCTCACATGCTATCAAAGCTAAAAGGGTGCACAGTGTTATGAGTCAATTGCACAAAGGAGCAGAAATAAGGAGCAATGGGAAAAGAGCCACAGGATCTCCTTAGGATAATCAGACCTGGAATACAAAATAAATATGTTGTATTCAAAGGCTACAAGACAATGCTGGAAATTTCAGCAGTAGATTAGAAACATAAACCACCTAGCAAAATTTAAAATAATCTAGTAAGAATTTTGAAAAATGACTAAAATTAATGATTCCACTGAAAGGATTTGATAGGTTATGATTCAGAGCTTAACGGAATGGTGAATCTGAAGACAAGCCAAAGGCAAAACAGCCCAGGCAACATATGAGTGTCATGCATGTGGTGAATACAGGAATCAGAAAAGCAGCGGCAAAAGCAGACGATAACGCCTGACAGTCTTTTAAAGTGGGTGAACAACAAACTACAGAAGAACTCCCAAGGAGCAGCATTGCAATGAACCAGAAAAAGTGAGTTGAAAATGCTCAACATTTCCAGAAGAAACATCTACAAAAATGAAATAATGATGTCAGCAGCTCATATCAAAAGAAGCCATGGAATTCTGAAGGCAACTAAGCATCTGCAACACATTAAAGGAAAAGGCAGCTGATGTAGAACGGCACATTCAGACAGGTGAGAGTGGCTTAAAATTAATATTTATTGGTAAGAAAGTCTTAGTAGTCATCTCCATTTACCTCTTCCATATGTCTAGTCTTTTTATGTATGGTGGTTCTGTGTATTTTAAAGAAAATTGTTTTCGTTTTTTACTTGATGGATGTGGGTGTTTTGAATGCATGTTTGTTTCTGCACCATGTTGTAACCGCTGCTCTCAGATGTCAGAGGAGGGCATCAGATGCCCAGAGACTGGAATTACAGATGGTTGTGAGCTACCAGGTGGATGCTAGGAATTGAACCTAGGTCCTGCAAGAGCAATAAGTGCTGAGCAATAACCCCTGGGCAACCTTTCGAGCCCCAATTATTTCCCTTTTTAAATTTTTTCCTATTTATTTCTTGGAGGTGCACTATAGCTGTGTGAAGGTGAGATGACAGCTTGTAGGAGTCAATTCTTGCTTCTGTCATGTGGCTTCCCCAGGATGGAACTTGGGTCATTAGACCTGGCAATAGGCACCTTTAGCCACTAAGCCATCTTGCCAGATGTACTATTGTTTTAATAGGACCACATTTATCATTTTGTTAGAATTTGTTTCTTCTACTGTCACTGCAAATGCTTTCTTCTGAAAAAAAAAATCTTTGGTATTGCTTTTAGTAAATTTCTACTATGGTGAAGTCTTCCAGTTTTCATTTGAAACATCTTTATATCAATTTCTTCTTTTAAAAAAATGAGTATATCAAATGATAAAGAATAAATCATCATTGGATATTTATAAGACAAGTATGTATAACAAGCTATATAGGATACTTTCTTTTTTCTTTTCTTTTTTTTTGGGGGGGGTGTTCAAGACAGGGTTTCTCTATGTAGTTTTGGTGTCTGTCCTGGATCTCTCTCTATAGACCAGGCTAGCCTCTAACTCACAGAGATCCACCTGGCTCTGCCTCCCGAGTGCTGGAATTAAAGGCATGTGCCACCACTGCCCGGCTGATACTTTCATATCTAACTGATCCAACAATTAGGAAAAAAAACATAATTTATAAAGGCCTGAGAAACATGAATCTGACTTAATGAACATGTTAAGTCTTCATGAAAAATCACAGAATGCTAATGCTTCATGAGCACATGTGGATAATTTACAAGCAATGAATTGACAGTGAGTCACAAGAAAGGCTCATTATAAAGAACTGACAGCACACAGATAATAAACCTTGATGACAGTCTGACTAAACTCTAACTCAACAAGAAGAACAAAAGTCACCAAATGTTGAAAATTAAGACACAATTCTAAATACCTCATAAGAAGTTGTCAAAATAAGTTATAAATCTTCTATAACCTGCTCAACAACAAAAAGGAAGAGAAACTATAAAAAAAAAA